>VXAA01004162.1:271656-296028 GCA_013399115.1 Anseranas semipalmata | reverse complement strand
TTTTTTTTTTAGGTAATGAGTATGAGGAATCAACTCTCTCTCTTTACAGTTCTTTAGTAAACTGTTTAAAAAGTAGAAAAAAAAATCCGACCTTTAAATGGACCTTGAACTCATGGTAACTGTGTAGATGCAGTGCTTCTGTTTGCTACAACCGGTGGTCTGCTTTCCAGAGATTGTAATGGCCATTGTTTTCAGGTGTATGTAGGAAAACAGGAGCTTCATAGCAACGTTTTTTCCTGACTGGACGTGAGAAGTCTTAGATAAGAATTTTCTCTCTGCATTTCAAAGTGAATACATGGTACAGATAGTTGTCTTTATTATTAGAAAAGTAGTAATTTTTTTTTCCTTTTCTTAAAGTTAAATTTTGCTTTACTGTGTAGGGTCATTGGGACTGGGTGACAGATGTTGCAATTAGTGAAAACAAGAAATGGATTCTTTCAGCCTCAAAGGTAATCACTAATTTCCTGGTGTGGTTTTAGGAGCTAACTTATAAATGGAGGTGAAGATTTCATCCCTTGTTTTCAGCTTTGATTTGATGAAATTTAATAATGGTAAAGTTACTTATAAAACTTCTAAGTTCTAAGCAGTAATTACAGAAAATCTTAAGAATTTGATACATATGTTTATTTTTGGTTATTTTAAAACATGCATGCAGTTTTAAGATTGCTGAAGGTTGTTTCCACAGACATGATACTTAAATGTGAGAGAGTTCTGCAGTCTTATGTTGAGAGAGCTCATCTGATGAAATAAGATTTCATCTTCTTGGAAATGATGTAAATCACTGTTTTGGTAATATACAAACACATTAAAGCAATTGCTTCTGTTTCTCAGGATTCTACTTTGAGATTGTGGAATATTGAGAAGATAGATCAGATACCTTCAGTGATAGAAAGCAGAAAAGAAAAAGGCTCAAAAATTGCCCAGGTTCTATCATTTTATTTTCTAACAACACCTCATACTTTATTCAGAAACAAAATCTTAATTTTAGAGGAAACCTGTAAGATTTGTTGACAGAAAACACAAATTGTGTTTGTTTCCTCTTTGTTTTCTCTTTGTGAAGATCTTCAAATCCTTTTTTGGGGAGTGGAATTTCTTTTTTAAAATTGATTGTGGTAAGGACACCAATTTGCACGTACAAGTGCATTGTTGTTTTTAGAATATACAGTAAGCCATTTATGTGTACTTTTAAAAATAAATATATATTTTGGTTTTCTATGCCTGATGCTTTTGCAAAGTAACTGTCTGCTTATATAGGAGTTACAAACTTAAAAAACAGGGCAGGTAATATTAATGTGCTCCTGGACATAAATCAGCTTATGGTCATTCTGATGAGTTGCTTTTTAAAACTGAGACTATATGTGTTCTGACTTCTAAAACATAAATTATAAGCAGATAGATGTTAGGAAAGAGGAACATTAACAAGCTTAATGCTATTGAAATGTGCTTTTTATTATAGTCCCTCAATTATGTTTGATAGTGGATTTGCAAGATCTCACATATATTCTTATTATCAATAACTACTAAGTGAAATTGAATAGAAAAAAGAACATTTGTTAGTATTTATGTAATATTTTTATCGTACTTTCCTGTTGAATAGCAGTTGTTCAAAAGCAGTACGCAGCTTTTTAAGCTTTTACATAAGCTTTATAAATGTGCCAGCAGTGAAAATGTGTGCATTCCTAAAAGTATCCATTGATAGAAATTTGTGAATACAGTTAAAGTTGGTACAAGAAAGGACTTTTGGTGCATTTTTAGCGATACTTAAAGCATATCAAACATATAGAAAAAGGTGACATTAACTTTTTTGTAAACATTTTCATGAATATTGAACTTGGAATTAATGCTGTGTGGATTCTAATAGAAATAGAGTAAACTTCATGAGTATGTGTGTGGTCAGCAACAGAACTTCTTCATCCTGACCACAGTGGGTTAATATTTCATCCAAAATTATTATATTATATATGAGCTTTCCTTGCTTTTTTTTTTTTATTTTTCTTTCTACATATGGACTTTAATCAAAATTATTAGGTCAGATTATGGTCAGGTTAAAAAACAAACAAAAAAATGCANTAGTTGGGGGGGGAAAAAAAAAAGAAAAAATCACAGTTCACTTAAAGTATAACTTTATTCAGAATGAAAGCATTAATCACAGGAGTGAATTTTGAGCAGCACTATCTGTGTCAAGTTTGACAGCTATACACACCCAGTGCATCTCAAAAATCAGACCTAGACATATGTGTGTATATAGAGCTGTACTTTTATGAGTGGAATAATGCACATCTATTGCACAACTAACTAAAATATCATTTTTTTTATATTTATACCAGTGTGAAGAATGTGAAAAACCTTTCTTAAGCCTGCAGTGTAGTGACTTTGAAATGATAACCAAATGTGTATTCTGTCGACTGTCTTCTCCAGTGAGAAATATTTTACCATTGCCACCTTCTGTCTCTCCTGATTTTTAAATTCATCTAGCAGTCTTTGGATGTTAACGTATCTAAGTATAAATGGAGTGTCTGTACATCTTTATGTACTGCCCATATAAAGCTAAGGGTTTCTTCTAACCTTGCACTACTGCAGTGTTCTGTATGAAGAATAATAAACTGTGTTGTGCTAATCCATTGAATAGCTGTGACTTGTCACATAAAGAATGCAACTGCCCAGGAGCTGAAATCTATTTATGTTGCATGGTACTAGAGAACAAAATTACTTACTTGTCCTTTGGTAAATTTTAAACAATTTTAAATTAATACTATAGCTCCAAGCTCAGTTTACTAAAGAATATATGTAAATATATAAATCATTCACAGGTTTTCCTTCCATTCTTTAGATAAACCATTCTTCTTTACTATGGCACACATGGTTGCTTTCAGTGGGCATCAGAAAGAGTTTTGTGAGTAAAACTATGAATAAGACCAAGAACATTTTTCTAACCAGTTGCCATACTCCTTACGGAAATTTTGCAAAGGAACTTTCAGCCATGAGAGTAAGTTGTAGTTCATGGCTGACGTGATGAAGCACAAGCTAGTTCTGTGTCATGAAGGCTCCATCCAGCAAGGAGCCTGGTATTTTTACTACCCTTTCTTAGGAGCAACCCTGAGAGGATTATATCTATTCAGTAAATGTGAGAATGTCAATTAATAAAAGATTCACTGTTTCAAAATCTTTGGAAGCCTTGTTCCTGAAAATAGTATTTTCAGCCTTTTCAATATTTCTTTCCAAAAGGAACTTAAAATGAGGAGAATAGTTGGAACTGGGCATATATGGCAGCCTGGAATGCAGTTAAGCTATGGAATAAAAACACATTTAAGTAGGTAGATATTTTTTCTTGTTTTAAGTTATGTGAATTGTGTAGCAACAATTACACTTGAATCCAACGTTAAAAGAAAAATATTTCTAGGGTATATTTTGTACAGCTTTATGGCTTTGAATAAGCATGAGGTGATAAAATGCATTATTTTCCAATATTCTTTTCTTTACTTCTAAATTAAATAATACTTTTTTTGTTACAGCAGCTAAAAGAAAATGCTGTGTCCATGCTCCTGATGTTATTTTTTTAAACAGATTACAGACAGTGTATATTATAGCTGAAGTAATTTGGCTTGAATATAGTTAGTAATACTGAACTAATTTCTTTATGTTAGAAAAGATTAGTCATACAATAAGTGATGTTATTATATTAGAATTGAAAGTGTTCTTTGTTTCTTTACCCTTTTCAGCTGGAAAAAGCTGAAGCTTTTTTTTTCCACTGAAACAGGAAAAAAACAATCGCTGTATAGAGGTTTGGTTTGTTTTGCATTAGTAATGTGAATAGGTTGGAAAATTTCTTTTAAATGAATCCTCTTTTTATTTCCCAAATTTAGAAGAAACAAGGAAAAATGAATTCTTACTGGATTTAATGAAACCAGAATGTAAGTTTTATTACTTATTGCTGTTATCTGTCTACTACCATCACTTGTTTCCTGCTTGCCATTTGAGTCAGCTTGTCTTCAGCCCTGAACTGATCTCTCCTGCAGCAGTGGGCTTGTGTTTATATGCAGTGTAGGTTTTGTGGAGAATGCAATACTTACGGACAATTCACAGAGTGACTATTTGCATTTTTTCTGGGTTTTGTACCCCTGTAGTTTGACTAATTTATTGTCTGATTCTTACCTGTTGACAAAGTTAAGAGAGAAGACTGTTTTAGACCCGCTAAGCATGGCTGCCATTCTGTAGGGGTTGCGTGAAGAATAGCAAGGCAATCTCTACATTTTGCAGATTCTGACTATGCTCCAGGCCTGTAATCAGATCTATTCATGAAGATTCGTTCTCTGATAACCTTTGGTTGTGGGCCAGGCTCCATGTTCATTTGTGGCTCATTACTACGTGTTTATACCATCAATCTTCTTGGCATGGTGCACCCTCGTTTGCTGCCCTGTGGAGGTAAAAGGGGCTGAGGCTCTGCAGGAAGATGTTTTGCCAGCGGCAGCGTCAATTCTGTGTGAAGAATTCTGATTACTTATATAGAAAACCGCAGCCTAAATCACTTTTTCTAATTATTTAGCTTGCACAGATGTGTGTGCACAAATCATAAAGCACATAAGCGGCGTGTGCGCATGCATGTTGTGGTTTAATTTTTGCGTTGTTACAGGTGATTGCAGCATGTCAGTGAGGGCCGCGCTTCCCTCGGTGTCCTCGGCTGCGAGCCCTGGGTGCTTGAGACGCTGGGTTTGGGATGAGGTAGGACTGGAGCCTAAACGTGAGGAACCTTGCCTAAGTGTGTTCCTTCACGGTCGTTGCATGTGTTGTGCTAAAAACAAATGCAAACCCGTGAGAGGGATGAGCAATCCTCGCAGGGAAGTCACGCAGTCTCCTCTGCGCGCTGTTCACAGCTGCCACACCAGAGCTGTGCGGCCCCCTTGAGCTGCACTGCGTGGCTGACCCTCTGCGGGGGCTGACAGCGGGGCCAACCCTCTGCCCGATCCTGCCGGCCTGTGCGAGGGCAGTTCCGGGCGCCGCGGCCGCCTCACCGGGCCGGTTGCGGCGGGCCCAGCGGAGGCCCCTCAGTGATGGCCGAGGCGCGGCCGGGCCGGTGTATTGGGGCCGCGCGGCGCCAGAACCCATCGCCTGGCGCCGTGGCTTAGTTGGTTAAAGCGCCTGTCTAGTAAACAGGAGATCCTGGGTTCGAATCCCAGCGGTGCCTACGCGGGGCGGTATCCGCCTTTTGCCCGCGGCCGCTGTTTTATCGCCGCCCGGGGCACTGCGGGGAAGGGCCCGCGGGGACGGGACGGGACGGGGCTGCGCGGTGGCCGCGACGGGAGGGGGCGCCGGGCTGCGGCTCGGGTGCGATTAGGAGGAAGACAGTACGTGTGTGTAAAAGAATGAGTGCGAATGTCTGCACCTGTTGAGTGCTCTTGCTTCCCGGTCTCACGGCCGTGTCGCTGGGTGGGTGCGTGTGGGCGCAGTCCCTGCAGGAGCTGCGTCTGTCAGGTGATCTGCTGCCGAAATTCCTGGGGAACGGGAACGTGGAACAAGAAGTTTAATCTTTAAAGCAGAGGGTTTGTTTTCCCCCGAGATTTTTATTCATACAGAGCCAAGAAAATTCCTCTGTCAAACTTCTTTGCTTCCTGTCTTTAAATCTTCAATAGTTAGGTATTCTTCCCCTTTTCCTCCTTTTCCTATAGTTTGCATGAACATTGGCTAGATGTCCAACACCGAGGCGTTTGTCACCCGCCGGTACCGAGACTCTTCCTTTGCCTCTCCTTGCTCGCTTGTTTGCGCAGTCTGGCTTTTCCAAGTGACGGTCGTAACGAGAGCTCCGTGTTCTTTTCCCTGCCGTCAGTGACGCAGGAGGGTGACGGAGCTTTCCGAGACATCTTTAAAAGTCAAAGGCCAAATCCTCCCCCATTGGTCTTGTGAATTAGGTTCAGCGAAATTATTCCAAATGTGACTGTAAACAAAGACAGAATCCATCCTCAGATCTGAAGTCAAAAGGCTTAAAACCCATTAATACAGCAAGTCCCAGCCTTGCAGCTGTATGCTCAGGCATTTCTTTGGCCCACACAGCAGCTGAAGGGAGTAAACAGATGAGTTGGACGTCTGAGTTGTCAGGGTGCAGATCTACAGCCAAATCACAGGGGCTGACACAGAGCTTTTGGTAGCCCCAAATGCAATGCACAGCCTAATGTCCAGGCTCAGCATCTGGTTATAGCATCTGTCTGCAGGAATCTTTCTTTGAATAGTATTTACTGTGAAAATGCAACATAGATAGTATTTGATACATGATAAGTATAAGCAAGTCATAACTGCAAGTTGCAAAATATTTCTTAAAAATTAGGGAAATGCAGGTTAAGGCTGTTTTCATCATATTCTTCAGTAACTCATCGATTTGTATTACAAAGGAGATTGGGGAAGAGCAAGCCACGGTGGATGTCAGCCAGGTCTTCTGCTGCTCCTCCAGCAGCATCAGTTTGGTTCCTGCAGGAAACAATTTTTGAAAATAAAAATCTTGTGTGGATGTCTTTGTTCCTCCAAGGACGCACCTGATTCTTCTGGATGCTGTAACAGTGACTATTTTTGTATTATTAGGATGATTTGCATACTTAAAGGGAACCAATATTTAAGCAAATTGAGTGAACTATGGCGTATTTTTTTTACATAGATGTAATGATATGTAAATACATCATACAGGTTGCTTGTTTTGGCTCGTACTTGCATTTTAAATATGTATTCAGTAAATCCCTTCATCTGAGTGCTGGGCTTTCAGTGGCTGCCCAGAGGGTATGTGTGAATGGCCTGCTGTGCTGGACAACTTGTTGCATTTCTTATTTATGTTATAACATTCATAAAAAATTCAAGAAACAATGTGAAAGTCATTTAGATGTGCTTACTCTGGTTACAGTAGCTGTATCTCAGTGTTCAGTTTGTTCACAAGATTTGCCACCAGCCTCTTTCGTTGCACAAGGGCCTTGAACACCTTCAGTCTAACACCTCAGTCTGGAAAGGTCCAAGTCCATCTGCTTTCTGCCTTCACTTCTTCCCCTGCTGGGTGCTACCTTTTGTCTTTTGTGTAACATTGCACGGAGGAAGGGTGAGTGCTGTCTACAGAGCATGCAAAAGTTGCCTGTCCCCAAAAAGGCTTCATTTTTGAGTGTCCACAAAGAGGAAGCAGAGAGAGATTCTGGTTCATAAACAGAAGTGGTGATTCTGCCTGTTGAAACTGGCTTCAATTTTTGGCTGATCAGTAAATCGCCTTGCTCATTTTCCTTGCAGGAATAGCCAGCTGGACTGTTCCATCAGGCCCGCTGACCTCAGTGAAACTTCTCATACAAATGTTTTTGTGGGATTAAGGGCCTTAGCTGTGCTGTTACAGGTTATATGTAGTCAGTATCTTGAGGGCTGGAGCATGAAACCCAAGAAACATACTTATCAATGTGATTGCATGAAGTGTTTTAATGCGTGTGATTAAAAAAAAATAAAAAACTGTTAAAATGTCAGAATGCTAGTCATGCTAAAAGGCTCTATATTTATAATGTGAAGTTCCACAAGGTAGGTTTCTGAGGTAGTTTGAAATCACTAACATTTAAGCTAAATGTGCATCTTGAGTGTGTATGGGTTTTTTTCTTTCATTTCTTTTACATTTACATGTTGGAATAGGCTGTATGAAAGCCACTTAAATCTAAAGCAAAATTGTAATTACAGATTCTTCAGTAGTGTTAAAACTGCATTAAAGTTTCTACATGCTTTGCCAGGTAGCAGGTAGTAACAGCTGTCTTCACGTAAATATTTGCATTTTTATTTTTACTGTGATCTGAATAAGCTTCCTTTTCCCCACCCAAATGTTACACCGTCGTTTCAATAATCAGTGAAGTAAATCTGCTGTATATAATCATCATCAACTTTTCTAAAATGCAGCAAGTGGTGCTCATAGACCCCCTTGCCCTTACTCTACTGGTATTTGGAATTTTGTGTTTGAAAATACACATATAATCAAGTATGGTCTGCATAATTTCCAGCCAGCAAGAGAGAGCATAGTCAGCCTGGCCTTGTGAATTGGGAGACCCGCTCTTTGCTCCTCAGCTGCTGTTTGGCTCTGGACACAGTGCTTTTAACTTTTGATGTCTTTTGCCATCTGCAAAATTATAATATTACTGACCTCACAGAGATGCTGTGAGAGTTGATTAATGTTGTATGAAGCACTTTGAGCTTTTGGATAAAATCAATATTATTAAATCCATGTTTTTCTTTTCAGTGAGCTCACTCTTTCTGCAGTTCGGTCGTGATGGTGCTGTCTGTTCAACAGTGCTGGCAGGGTTCACAGCTGCGTTTGGACCATTTCTGGGAAAAGGGGCCTGAATGCCTTCATCTCATTGATGGGGTAGGAAATCAACTTGCAAATGAAACTTTTTTTAGTGTTTAAATAAGTGTGATCCTTGAAAATGTAGTATATAGGACTGTTTTAGTCTTGCTGTTGAAGGTGCTTATTAGCTATTGAGATTATTTTTATTATTCAGATTATATGCATGTATTTCTGTAGGTGCACTTGTAGAATATACAGAAATATATGTAGTGCCAGTGTTTTTCTGTCAAGATGCATTTCCTCTCAAATATGCTTTTTCTCTCAAAATATTGCAACATTTTACATGAAGGTATGTAATTATTATATCAACATATGATTGATATTGCCTGAGAAGAAGTAAATGTAATAGGTAGTTTATGATAAGTACTTAGAAAAAACTTCAAAAGCTTTGTGTTTGTAAAAATTGCTATTTTTTTGATCGCAACCCCAAACCAAATGTGTTTAAGGCCACAATATGTAAGAAAGTGGGATGCATACCATATTTCTTACTGTCCCATAGTGATTGCCTCCTTCAAATGGAACAAATTAACAGTTGGTAAAGACGGGATCCTTGCAAGTTAAGTGTGATAAATTATAACCTCTGTAAAAGCATATTATAGCAGCTCACATATGACCCTGGACAATTCATATGATAGGCACAAATCCCTAGAGTTGTTAATTGTGCCGTGGTCCTTTAAGTGTACACTAGGCTAAGAAGAAGGCTATGTAAAAAGCAGAAAAGAGATTGTATCTGGGCAAGGTATCTGTTACAGAGCACACAGTGTTCAACCTTTTTGGAACTATAATGAGTCTCTCAAATCACATTAAGGTGGAACCACAGAATAATTTAATTGCCAATACCCAGTATATTGTTTTATTATTTAAGCTGGAGGAGCAATTCCACCTTTCTTTCAAAATTTGGGACGGGGTAAATGGTGTTAAGTTCTAGAGCGGTAACTGTTTGTCTTCTCTCTGTGGACATTGCACACAGGTAGTTTAACCGTGATTTACTCTAACAGTTCCTAAAAAGAACTGTGTGTCTTTACTCATTGCTCAGATTTACCTTGATCTTCTAGCTTGGTGAGTGAGGACAAAATCCGTGAGACGTGAATACAGGGACGATCACGAGGCTCTGGATTGTTGACACGTAGCCTGTAACCACAGCCTTTGGAAGTAGTACAGTCTGAATCTTGGCAAAAAGATTTTCACTTTAGAAAGGAAGAGATTTTTATAATTAAATATGTGGTTTTTTTTTTTTTTTTTTTTGTATATTCTGTGGGTGTTTATGAGACACCTGCTTTTGACTTACTCTTGTATGGTTTAAATGCAAAACATGCAAAATACATGCCAAAATAACTTGGCCAGGTGACTCCAGCACAAACTACACCAGTGCTCTGGCTGCTCTGGCCTGAACCTATTACTGGTTTTCACGTGACATTCTCATGTGTTCTGAGGTGAAAGTAAAGCCTTGTCTTGATTTAGTCTAATAAAATAGTTTCCATCTGGAGTAGAAATGACCATAGCACAGAGCTTTTATAAAAGCCTTAAAAATTAACTTTGCGTGAATAAATGTAGTATCTTTTTATCTATATATTTGGGAGAGAATTTTGAGTCCGAACAAATTTTCATGTTTTACTCCTGTAGCGGATAATTCACTGAGATGAGAAAGAGAGAAACAAGGAATCTGACTGGCTGTATATTCACAAATGTGGTATGTTTCTTCTTGTTTTCTAGCGGTAGCCAAGAATAAGCCACTGAAATTTTGTCAGGGTACTTACTATAAAAGAGTACACACCTGGAGTAACATCTCAACAGCTTATCCCTTATTTAAAAAAGAGAAAGTGAAATCATGAAATAAAAAGCCAGTGTCTGACATTTTAAAGAATTCTCAAACTGGCAGGAATTTCTCCAGAAAATCTTTAGCTTCTGTGCTGTTGTGACTAATAATTTTCCCAAGACTTTCATAACTGTTTTTTTCTGTGAAATTGTATACAGAGTTTTATCACAGTGATAGTGATTCTGTGCTACTGACTCAATGAAGTTGAGTACGTTAAGTATCACTTAGCATAAGAAAATAAATATACTCTGAGTCAGACCAAAGGTGCATCTAGCCCAATGTCTGTCTATAGCTGTGGCCGGCAGCGCATGTATAAGGTAGAACATAAGCACAGAGCAAACATGCAGTGGTATTTTGCCAGAATACTCTACCAGCCTCCGGTGATTTCCAGCTCGGGGTCTTGAACTCTCACATGCAGATGTGATCTAATTTAATTTTTCATTTCTCCATGTATCTGGGTAGGAAGAAGTGAAGTGACTCCTGCAGGCAGATGTGTGCATATTGGAGACATCTTTATCATAGGGACAGTTGCCTAAAGAAGGGAAATATTAGAGGCAGTCAAATGTTTAGTGGCTGTTTACTGTAGCAGTGACTATAGGCTTAGAGGAAGATATTTTCCAGTTTGTCTGCAAGGGCTGGCATTGCTTCCTGCACGTTATTCGCAAAGATACGGATGAAAACATTTGATGAAAACATCGAGTGAAGCCACATTGCCTGTTAACCCCAGTTTGCAAGACTGCCCTTTCCTATTCCTTGACATGCTGTTTTGTGATGTGTCGTGCTTTGACGGGCATGTCCTGTTGCTGTGTCATGCCTGTATAATGTGATGTGATGTATGTGTCATGAAAGGATTTGCCAGCGTGTAGTACATCAGCTCTGAACTTTGGGGTTGGGAGAAACTGTTTGGTGTGCTGTAGTCTGTGTATTAGAAAACAAAGACATTCTCCAGTTACTGCTTTGCTGCTTGTAGAAAATGTTGGGATGGATGTTTTCTTAGTTTGTAAGTAATTTGCAAAAATTATATGTGTTACTTATAGGATTGTTGTAAGATTTTCATTGTCTATTCTTACAAAATAAGCAATGACATTGAAGTGTCTTACTGAGAAGAGGGTGACTTGCCCCCACCACCTGGCAGACCAGCTCCTCACGTGTATTCATTGATATTCACAGTTTGGACCTTTATGGAGGTAAAACTGGCCTAGAACTTTACAGATGGATATCCCACAGAGTGTTGCTTCAATGACAGAAAACACAACAGAGGGCAGTAGCAGAGAAAGTAAGAGGCAGGCACTGAGCATTTTAGATTCTTGCCAGTTAGGACCTATGCTGTTGCTCCATTCTCCAGTAACCCAGCTTGTAATTATGTACACCTGGATTAAAAATATATTTAAATTTTTGAAGGTTTGATTATGTTTCAGTTCAGAGTGAAATTTAGTATATTTTGAGGGTTTTCGTTAATGCCTGCGTTTCTCCTCAGTCTCTGTGCATCTCTCTCGCTATGATTAAGAAAGTGAGGTTGCAGATGTTGTGGACGGACCCATGCAATGTGCAGCGCAATCAGTGCAGGTGAGTGCTTTGCCCTGGTTTATCTGCGTGAGCCCTGTTCTAAGACGTTGCCTTTCTTATCTTGGAGACATAAGATTGCACGGGCTCACACATATTACTAATGTGGTTATGGGAACTTCTGTTTCACAGCATTAGGAGGGCCAGCGTGGAACTCATAATGCATTCAGCAACAACAGAAAAGCCAACATCTTATCCCTGTTCTAAGTAATTTGAAAGATAATGCCTGAGGCATATGAAACAGGGAAGTGTCTTTGATTCCTTGTTGCAACAAATCTTTTCTTTCCTTCAAGCAACTGTACTTAAGCTGTGATTAAGGTTTAAATGTAAAAGGATATTTTTAATATTAGTTGGTGAGGTAATCGAGAATTGACCTCACTGACGTCAATGGCAAAACTCCCACTGACTGTGCTGTAGTCAGGTTTTCATTCAATAAAAAGATAATAAAGAATCTGATTCATAATGAAGGGAGGAAAAGATGAATCAACCCAAGCTGTGTGGGTAGATTTTTTCCTGTGTTGTTAACTGTGCAGTGGCATCAAAACAACAAGGTCTGTCCTTATTTGCTGTAGTATTTGTGACTATTCTTTACTTACATACAACTAAACACAATTAGCTCTCACAGGCTTCCTGCCAAAGTGTGTGCCGAGCTCTCATTGTAGTCAATGGAAACTATTGAGTACTGAGCTTTTCTGAAAATCTCTTGATAATATTTTAACACAAGTGTTTTTGAAGTGCAGTTTTTTAATAACATAAGTGTCGATTAGGTATTGTTTCTGGATGACTTTTTAAGCAAACGTTCTTTTTAATATATATACTATATACATAAAAATATTGTTCTCTATTTTTCTCCTGTGATAGCAAAATGTAATGGTTGAAAGTGTAGTTAGAGCAAGTATGACCATTTGTACCTATAATTTCATTTGACTTTTCTCCCTGAATAAACATACTAGAACATCATAGTCCAGAAATAATTTATAATAGTTTCTCTAATTATTGATTTGGGATAATATTTGAAAAAAAAAAAAGTCTGATATAAGCTATTCAGTTAACTTTTGGTGCTTCTTTTTGATAAATTATATGACTATATATAGTGCTTTTCTGTTATAATAAATATTTACTGTCAGTAACACAGAAATTGCCAAGTAACATGTTAAGTCAAGTCTGGCTAGCCCTAAGTGGCTGTTATTTTCAGTACTATGCTTTGTTTTTCTTTTGCTCTTTTTCCTTAATTAACATTTAAATTTGCACGTCATTTTCATGCACAACAGAATTAATCACCCAAATAAACCTTTTTTTTTTTTCTCCTCTGGTATGAGTTATGCTCTTTTATTCAGTGTTTCTCATGGTCATTTGGGTTATCTTTATATAACAGATATGCGTTATCTTAATTCAGCAGCATACCAATATCCCATTATTTCCATAACTTTAAAGCGACCAAAATCCAGTTTTTGTGCAGTGTTATCTATATTAGTTGCATTCTAAAGTTCTTTCTTTTGTTTTCTTAATAGAATGTCATTTAAAGTGTAAGAATTGTCCTCAATCACAGTAACTGCACACACGTGTGTGATGAAGGCTGGGATTGTGCAGACTCTACAGCTACCATTATCACATGACATCCTTTTCTCTAGGCTGAGAAAATTTATCCAAGGTATTTCTAGCAAATGCATTAGGTGAAACTAGAGTGTGCACCATTTGTATGTTGAATGGAAAAAAATACTCAAGAAGTAAAAATCTTGAGGTGTTAACTGATGGAAATTCAGGAAGCCAAGGGCTCTAACCAGCTGGAAAAATACACAGGACTCTGTCATGCAGTTTTTTGACTACCCAGGAAAATAAACCATTTGGGGAACTAAGAGCACTAGGTCAAAATGAGTATGCTCCCTTGATTGCCATGGCCAAAATCTGCGTGTGTTCTAAGACAGCAAGGGCAGAGTGACCTTCATGTGCTCCTCTAATATTGTTTCCCAAGAGGTCAATTGCCATTTCTTCTGGCAGTCTGTCTGACTGTGGTCTGTGGAAATATAACCTGGAAGATGAGGGGAGAATTAATGAATTAGTAACTGCAAAGACAAATTTAGAATGATTAGAGCCAAGTGCTGCTCTGAATTAACACATCTCTTAAAAAGGTGCTAGTAAGACCTGTAACATTGTAGCTAGATGCAGTGGCCCAAACTCAGTTTAAAGTGATGACAAATAAGAGAAGGATTTAGTAATTTCTTTCGATACCAGCTTGTTGAATCTCTGACTTAATAATTTCCAAATGATTTCACATAAATCGATTATGCAGCTGCTGCTGGTTTCTGTATTTCAGCAACTCTGAACATGGGACCCTCAGGAGAGCTTAAAAATAGATTTGGGGCTGTCTTGGCACCACTGGCTTTAGGTCTGCCTGACACTGATCAGAGCTAATTTGGCTGCAGAGCTCTTGGCTGGCACTGTACAATCTGAAATTCATCCAGGTCTTTGCTCTGTATCTGTTCTTCCCTGTGAAGAACTTCAGGAAGAACATTCGGTAATGACCACTGGAGTGAAAATCCTCCATAGGGAAAGAGCATACTTTATTCAGTAAATACAAGTATGTCTGAAATTAAATTATGTTGCAGTAACATTAAAACTGTGAATGCTTGCACATCAAGGTTTGTGTCTTGCTAATGTTTTTTTGCATTACCTTTTTGTCACCTGGACTCCGGATATTACAGAGCTTTGCAGAAAACCTAAGGAGCCCTTTTGTACTGGAATGCATCAAGTAAATTGCCTGCAAATACAGCTAGAATTGTGCTGAGCTAAATGTGGGCGCTGCAGTGAGTAATTGTAATTGTTTCCAACTGGGATTACTGTACTTTCAGTAAATCTATAGACATGGGATGAAATATTTAAAATCACTTGGCAGTTAAATATTTGCTAGTGTGCCTCACTTTTGAGAAATAGGAAACCTCTGTGATTCATACCTCCGTATCGTTACAATCAATGGGCACTGCTCTGCCGCTGTGTTCGGTGGCTGTAGGATTGAGAACAAATGAACTAATCATAGAGTACCAAAGTCCTTTGCAATAAAGGAAACAAGAAGAATTGGATTTGCGATTGCTACACCTTTGGCTGTGGAAATGGATCCATGTCATGTTGTCTAATGAAACAATGTTATTAAATATTTTCTCTTTGGATCACTATTTCTTTAAGCCTGGTACAATGCAATTTTTATGGACATAACTAGTACTATTTTTTTTATAGTTAGAGCAGAAGTATATTGCATAAGTAAGATAAATTAACAATTATTGTAATTACTTTCACTTTTGAAAATAGGTAATTTACTGTATAATATAATATATAATATTTTAATATATATATAATATTTTAAAATGCATAGGTTTTCCTAGCTTACATGAAAATTATATGTGAGCTGCTGTATTTTTAGTACCCAACAGCATAGGCATGAATGCATAAAAATATTTTTGTTCATTTGTTCCAAGATGGTCTGTGAATGATAGATTCATAAAAGCTAATTACAGTGAACACCCAAAGTAACTGGTTGGTTGAGTTAGTAACTGAAGAATCACTACAACTTGTCTGTAAATGATTCTGACAAAGGGAATACAAATGTAAGTATAAATAAATACTTTTTCTTTTATTCAAATAAGTTTTAAAACTGGTTTAATCTTCACAGCACCTCCCCAGACTTTGGCAAACCAAAGAATATGTTGCCATGGGAAAAAGTGCTATAATGAAGGATATTTGAACACTGATAACTAAAAATGCATATGCCAAGCTGGGTATCATGGGAATTTCTGTGGAATGTATATTGCATTACCCTGAACTCTCAAATCTGTACTAAGATCAAAGTACATTTCTGTTAGCTACTTTTAATTTAGAATCTGTGACTCTGCTGGTTCCATCTACCAGCTTGACTGCTTTTTGTTTAAGAGAATTCATAAACATGTAAAGTATAAATATAGAGAAACCTATATATAAATTGTTCCTTTATTATTGTTGCTTGTTGCAGTATTTCCTTTTTTTTTTTTTTTCCTCCTCCTTTGGAACATCTGTTTACTTTTGAGATTTCCCAGACTGAGAACTCTGTACAGAAATTTAGGAAAGGCAAAATTACCTTTTTTATAGGTAATAATTCTTTTATAATAATTCTGATTTTAAGTAGGCACCATTTTGTAAGATTCCCACTCATCTGCCTACTACTCTAGATACTGGTGGATGTTTTCATAGGTTGATCTACTGTAAATTTTTCAATTTTATTTCCTTATTTTTGTGCTATTTTCATTAATTTAGTTGGCTTCTCTATCTGGCACCTTCATCTCCCACTCAATTAAGGGAATAAGTGGAATGTTTTGACAGCAGTGTAAATATTCTGGGAAGGGATGACATCTCTGGGCAGCAGTGCACACAGCCATGCTACTGTTGCCCTCAAGGATAAATAAACAAATGTGAGCTCAGGGGAGTACCATTGATCCTGTGTATGGAGTTGATGCATATGAAAGAGGATCTCAGATGACTCTACCTTCAGAAAAAGGGAAGTACAAGGGCAAGAATTTTTCTTGTATTTGTCTTGACTTTGTTTTTCGGTTTTTGACAAATATTTTACCTCTTCTGTTTGGCATCATATTTACATATGGTGTTGTATTATAACAATGTATACAGATACATAGTCCAGGTCCCAAGTCATAGGAAGGATTTCTCAATTATCTCTTTGAAAGTTTTGTGAAAACACGTACCTGTGCTCTCTTAAAATAGTTTTGATCTCTAAATCACTAGGTACACTTTTTTTCTCTCCAACCACATTTATAGACTATGTGCATATGAATTTGCAGGGCTGCTATCACGTTCATTCAGCAGCTTTCTTATGCTGTGGTTATTACACAATTGTTGCAGTGATTTTGCCTTCACATTCTTCAGCTCATTTACCACAGTCTCTTCTTTATTTACATGCTTTGGTCAGAATGAACAACTGGCATCTGTAGCTCTGCTGTGTGTAATGAGTCATAGTTAAAGGCTATATTGGATTACTTGGTTCTCTTTATGCAAAAGAAAATCTGACTTTTCATGGTTTTAAGCTTCACTGAAGGATGAAGCAACTTTGATTCTTCTGCAAATCTCTGACATTTAGTTTTGTTCCATGGTTTATCCTTATCCTTTGTTTTTTGTTTTCTTCATCTCTTTCAGTAGTGTGGTCTGAATTAGCATGTCGATTTGTCATAATGTTACTCATTTTTATATTAATAATCATAGAGTTTACTTGCACGCTTCAGACAGCTTTTACAGTTTTTAGATTTTGTACACCATCTAATATTAAAAACTAGCCTACACAACAAGGAACAGAGATGAAATCATGACACCTTCAGGGCAGGTATGATTTCCTATCTGTAGCTACTAGCCCACCATCCCTGATGACATGCTTCCAATTTTTGTTTGGGACACTGAGTGTTTATAATACTAATACTTCTTGCTACTGCTAAGGGTTGAATCAGTTATGTGCCAGAGAGAAGTGTTCATTTATTCGGTGTGACACAGCAAAGATGCCAGAGCTTTTTCTATCATGGAAACATACCTCATGACTTAGTAGCTGTGGACTCAGTGTGTCCTGTCTTCATTGTAAGTACTGGCACACAGTCTGCATAATGATTTCACACTCACAGCTAAGCATGTGTTGGTATTTCTGTCTCCTGGTGCTTTAAAATTGCTTTCACTTTTACTGAAATTAGCTGACAGACTATAGTCCTGATGAGCCAGTACATTGTCATCCTTACGTCCTTGTTAATATATTACATGTACTATGAATTTGGCTGTATTATCCCTGTGAAAAACGAGGAGAATTTTCTAGGCGAGTTCATGCATTCCTTTCCATCCTTTCTCATTCTTTCTGTGAAACAGCCTCACTGATGCACGGTTCCAAATGTTTGCTGTGTTATCTATCTATGCATATTAAGAACAGCTTTGCAATCATTTGGGAAATAAGCTGTAATTTGCTCTTTTATGAACCCAAAAATCACTGTGTTATGAATATGTATTGAGAACTTATACAAAAAATGTGGAAGAATTGTTAGTAATGATTTTAGCTGATTCCAAGGACATGCTTGTACTGTAAAGTCATTAAGACTCTTAAAACTGTGGGGTATTGGAATGAATAAGAAATGCAACGCTTTGTGCAGCATGGGTCTGACAGAACTGTACACTCAGAAAAATGCCACTGGAACTTCAGAAAATGTAACTCTGTAGTATAGTAGACAAATCAAGGAAAAGAAGCCATAAATCAGTGTTAGGTACAATCCCTGGGAAAGCTGGAACACAAGCTGTGTTCCCTAGGACCAAGTTTAGCATCTAAGGAAGTGTTTGGGCCAAATTTTGATGAAAAAGAGTAGCCACAACAGTTAATTTTAAGGTATCAGTAACACAATGAGTAGTAGAAAAAATATGCAAGATTATTTCATTGTCAGTAAGGCATGAGGAGCGTGGTTATCCTGAGCCTCTGAGCTAAGGATTGGATGCAAGTAAAACATCAGTCTGTGGCAAGCATTCTGGATAGCATAGACTACCATTTCATTCAGTGTACGGTGGAGTCGATGCAGTGCTCGGAGTCCAGTTCAGAGTCGTGCTCTGGGCGTTGCAGTGACTTACCCCGGCGCTTACGCGTGGCGCTGGCAGAGCACCAGCTCCGAGCTCCTTGTCGTGCCACTGCTCAACTGTCAGCTTGCCGAACCTCATGCTCCAGCTGATTGATGCCAGTCTTGAATCTTTGCACAGGTTTCCCAGTCATAAGAAGGGATGGAAGACTGCTCTAAAAATGATCAGTGTTCCTAGCCAATGGATAAGGTTACACCAGAGAGCATTTTCTAGGCTGGCAGTGGGAACAGTACGGGGAAGCTGCTCTGCAGCCTCTCCATCCGTGTTGCAGTTGTCAGACTGCTTGATCTCCTACTTAAATTCTAAAATAAGTTTGTAGTAACTCATGGAGCTGCTGTATGTTTGGCTAAGAATGTATTGATAGTTTGTGACATCATGACATTTTCTTCTGTAGAAAATAAGTAAAATAATAAGTACAACTTTAGGTCTTACTGAGCCCATCATTTCCCTGAGTTTCTTTATGTGAAGGGGAATCTGAAAACATTCATACATCTGAAATGTGATTCATCCGTATTTTGGCATTGCTCTTTTATCATTTACAAACAGAAGAAACTCACTTCTGAGTTATTTCAGCCCTCATTTACCAAAGATTTTTTTATGTCAAGGAGAACAGTAAATCCTTTAATGACTCCAGCTACCAGAGAGAGTAAGCCCCTAACACAAGTAAAGCATAAAAGGATTTATCATAAACTAAATTAAATTGTCGAAACTCTGCTCGTCAATAGCTATGAAGTAACAGGCAGAAGAAATAAATCAATTTAGCATCTTAGTTGATCAGGGGACTTACCATTGGTGTGTAGTGCTTTCCAGTACATGGATAATGAAAACTAGCATCACCACAGCTTAAATCAATCCATACATAGTTATTAAACGATAAAATTGCCAAGGAAGGTAGGAGGTGTGGTGTGGTGTTGAAATAGCCTTTTGCTGTGGAAGTCACAAGTGAAATAAAATTGGAGGAACTGCTCCTGCTCGTGTAAGCTGCAGAACGGCTGTGCAGCGTAGTGGGATTGGGAAACGGCTTGAAGGACCCCAGGAGCTGGGAGCAGGGGGCGCGCTGCAGGCGCAGTCACATCTATTGGCAGGTGACAGCCGAGAAGGTCGTGAAACGATTGATATAATTGCTGGCATAAAACAGTGCTATGGGATTACACTTTTAAAACTGAATCATGCTGAAAATATTTAAAGGCAAGAAGAGAGAAATGAAACATTTCTGCTCCAGGCCTGGCTTTTTCTATTTTAATTGTCCAGAATGACTTGGTGTCCAATGGAGCTTATTTATAAAGTGCAGCTTAACAATTTTGAAAAGGAACCCTGATAAACTTCCTCAAATTATTTCTGTAAGGATTAGAAATGAAGACAATTCTGATTCTCTTCTGTAATTATCCCATATGATTCAAAACTCTGATCTCAATAACAATGTTAAATAAAAATGAGACCTAATTTACTTAATGGAGCAGGTTATATAGACTGTTCAGTTTTGTTAAGAGAGTTAAGTATATAAAAAAAAAAGATGCAATTAATGCTGCCTTGATAATAGTTACAAAGATGACCCTTTCAAGAGAGAATGATTTTATTTTATTTTTCAAGCAATTACCCTAGTGCAATTGCTACTCATAATCTGGTCTGCTTGATGCAAATACAAGCTTTTATTGAACATTCAGAGTGTCACAGTGGAATATCACAGCTTTGCACTTTCTTTGGAAAAATACCTATACATTGGTGATCTTATAGTATTTCTCCATCAAACAAATACCTGGATTCGCTTTACTGTAATACCAAGTTGCTTATATTTATTCCTGCCGCATTTAATAAAATGAATGTGAGTTACAATGCATTTCTTCAGCTCTTCATAGAATACGTGCATAACAAATTCCTACAGAAGAGTAAGGAAAATAGTTCACCCTGCAGTTCAGTAATGATCTATGATAGATCAAGACAGGAACAGTGTTAAGGTCAGTGCAGCAAAGTACCCTCGAGAGTTTTCTTCCCTTTCAGGGAGAGTACGTTTGTCACTACACATAAACCTTATTAAATCTAGCCAGATAGTGTTGTGTGGTGGTGCAGTATGAACTCTTGTTAAAAAAAAGAGCTAGCAGTAAACTATGCAAGCTCGAGACAAATAACGTATGTTACTATAGCTATGTTTTCTAACCAACTTTTCTTTAATGCCAGATTTCAAAAGAGAACAGAGGTGATGAAAATGGGATTTCGGGCTTGTTTATCTACACAACTCTGTACGTGCTACCTTTCTGTTGAAACTGATTTATGGTGGAAAAGAGATAAATGCATAGAAATAACTTGTGAAACAAGTAAAATTGGGGCCTTATTTTAAAGAAATCTCAACCAAATTAATGCAAATAAAGAGATGTTTAGAAAAGAAGCATAAATGTTTGAGTCACAAAAATCAGATGCAGAGGGAACTGTCATGGAAAACGTAATAAAAGTGTATGTAGTCAGACTGAGACAGATTACTCACATGGACAGGTTAAGGTCCCAAGTTATTTAAACATTTTTAGTACTAATATAAATGAAACCCATAATCTCTTAGTCAACATTGCTACATCATTTTATGATGTCTTCATCTTTACTGCATATTTTAAAAAATAACTTGTGATATCAGTTGATTACACTCAGTAAAATTTTATCAGAACTTTATTTTGGTGGTATTATAAACATGATTTTGTATGATCCAGTTCTGTCAAAAGCATTAAAATGAATGAACGTGCCTATAGCTTCAGCATATGTAATGTGTAGCTTCTACTAATGAAAGTTTCCTACAGCCACCTCCATATCACGTGTTCTGACACTGGATATGAAGGCTTGAAACTTGGCTTCCAGCTATGGTTTAACTTTGTACAACTCTGTTAAAGTGATTTTTAAATGATCGGCAAATCATCCTGAAGTAGAGCACCTAGAACAGGTTCTACTGATAATGTTTTAAAGGTGTTTGTGCAGATGTTGTAGTGTGATCATGAATTCTACTATACCAATAGATATAGGAGCATATGGATATGTAATTTCATATATACTTTTCTAATTTGTACCTGTATTTCTGTGAAGACAAAATTATGTGTCTGAAAGTTAGGACTCAGAATTTTAAATTAGTCTTACATGAATGCCAAGTATAAGGATAATTCTTAAACTGAGTGGATTTTATCTTAACAAGTTACTGGCATGGATAAAAAAGAATGTTCATGTCGCTTTGCTTTCAGCCCTGTATAGTCTACTGTTTCAGTGATATGCAAGGATACTATTTAATGAAAATGAGAGATGCACTTTACTCATAATTATCATAAAAAGGGTTAATGTGGAATGCAGAGGTGGCTAGATACATTATTTTATTACAATAATAGACTTACTGAGGAAAAACTTTTATGACACATTCCATTATTGCTGTTTCAGACCCATAATTTGAAGATTACTGCTCAAAAATCCAGACAGAAATGATTTTACAATCATAGGCCCATTAAAGGTTTAGGAATTGTCTGGTTAGATTAGGAAGAATTTAGTTGTAGAAAATGTTGTGTGATTTATTATGCTACTTAAGAAGTGCGCAGATGTGCTTGTAAACCAGGCTGAATGGGCAGAACACCCAGGTCCCCTCCGTGCTGTGTGTGGGGCCTTCTCACCTCCCGATAAACTTTGTTTGTATCGATCTGCTTATTATTTCTGCATCTTTAGCATAGTAGACATATTTATTTTAACATTCAGTTCTCTCATTCCAAGCAGACAAGACGTGATATTATTGATCCTCAGGCCAATCATCCATTAGGCATCCATTAAGATCCACACTGATAGACAAATGTGAATTACAATTATTATAATTCCATCAAAGGGTTGCTGAGATAAGGCACAAGTCTGTAGCTCAGCGAGGATAAGGATCACCTGAACCCCCAAGATATTACTGTAGCCACACTTTATATTGTTGAAATAAAAAGGTCTAAAGCAGTATCTCAGTTTGCTGAGAGATGTCCTTTGGTGAACTCTGGTGCTTTCAGGCATTAAAGCCCTTAGCCCTCTATTTCACCACTCTGCCAGAGTTTTTCACTGTCAAATAAGAATCAGCAAAAGGGAACCGGAGCCTGCGCTTTGACTTTAATGTGCTTTCTGCAGCCAACACGATCTGCTTCCCGTAGACTCTCCAGAAAGTAGCTGTCACCACCAGCCCTGAAATAGTTTCAGCCTGGCCTGGTGTTTTCTCATCCGTTGCTGCCTTTTATTTCTTACCTGGTGTTTCCTTTCCCGATCTTTAATTTGATCTCTTTCTTTATTTCCCTGGCCAAAACTTTCTGCTGGGTGGATTAATTTTAAACAAGATACAGTGCCATGAGAGTAGCTCTGTGGAGTGGTTTTATTATAGACACATTTGAAAGTATTTGTTTAACTGAGATATGTGTTTAAAATTGCACTCGTGAGCTTTTGGGCAAATGAAGATCATAGTTCTAATTAATATTTTTAAACCGTACAGCACCCGGCCCTCCACACAGCCACTCGCTTCTGCTATTACGCGGGATTATTAGCACTCTTGCACACGGGTTTATCTTTAACCTGTTTTGGGCAATACCTGATCTAAACCTGACTCAGATGACAATTGAAATGGCACAAAGCTCTCAGTATGGGGTAGCACCTATAACTTATTTTGTTGCATCTTTTTAGTGAGAATCTTACTCATGGTGTGTGTGCTGCTAAATGGTGGTGTTCACTGGCAGCAAATGCTTTGGCTTTATCCCGGCATCCTGTTCCCTCTTACACCTGTTTGTTGCTTTTCATGTTCTTCCTCAGGCCATCGCGCTTTTGATATGCTCACTCTGCCACATCTCATCAGAGCGAAGAGTAGGACCCGGACCCCAAGACGGCCAAATAACTGAGTCTGCATTTCTGACTGCACAGCACCTAACGCTGCTCGAATGGTAGGTAGGGTATTCCAGCCAGTGCTTGTGATTTCATGCGTGTACATCATTAGTGCAATTAGACCTTAATGTTGAATGGACAACCCTTAAATATGAATTTTACTTAGAAATTACATTCTTTTAGTGGGAAACTGGGTACAATAATGGATGTTATTGATTGTTTTGTGACATTGATTATATCGATCAATATGTAATACTTAAGGGAGAGTTTCTGTTGTAAATAGTATCCCCGACTGTACGTCTGCTGTCTCTTGTGTGATACAGCCGCAGAATGCAAAGATGCAATTTTTTAAAAGCATGTAGGGAAAATTTCCTGTGTTTGTAGTGAAATACTGCAAGACCTCACCTTTGCCCTGGAAGATCACACAGTGCCACGTGGCAGAGCCCTTAGCTGTGCAGATTAAGAAAGGGTGCTGGCACGGAGTTTTGCGTTGTTGTCGGTAGCTGGAGGCTGAAGTAAGGCGCTGCTCGGCAGGCTGCAGAGCTCCTGCCAGGGCAGGGCAGAGCCGCTGGGGCTTTGCTCCTTTGACGGGAGCAGCCCTGCACGAGGAGATGAGCTCTGGGGAGGGAGGTGAGCACCTGGCACCTGGAAAAGCAGCGGAGAGTTCAGGGAACGTTTGGGGTAGAGTTGGGTCATTTCAGTAACTGTGCAGCTGGACAAGATTCTTTTATCTTTCGTTATTTTGATATTCATCTCATGAAGTTCCCAGTTAACTTTCTTGTCTTGCTGCTCGTTGTAAACTTGTGAGACTTTGCACTGTGCCTTGTCCATTTGCAGCGGGACAGTATGGTCTTACAGTGCTCACCTTGACCCAAATCGTGTCGATGTGCTGTGGGGACTACCTATATACGCTAACTGACCGGATGACTTCAGTTTCGCCCCGGGCAGGGCCGGGAGGGGTCTGGGTCCCGTCCCCTCGAGGGAGCGACCCGCGCAGAGAGCNGCCGCGTTTCTGGGGAGCTTCTCCTCCGTGGGCGCAGGCACTACCGACACCCCCATCCCCAGTCCCGCAGCCGACTTCCCAAGCCCCAGCCGCCGCCCCCGGGCCCGCAGCGAAGCCGCAGGGGGAGCTCCGCCAGGAAGCGCGGGGCCGGGCCGAGAGGGCTCCCCC
>VXAA01004162.1:221654-270842 GCA_013399115.1 Anseranas semipalmata | reverse complement strand
AGGCCGAGCGGGCTCCCGCGGGGAGGCCGAGCCGCCGCGTCGCAGCGGGAGCACGCGTTGTGCCCTTGGCCTCGAGTCCGCCGCGGTAGCCCCGCGCACCGCTTACAAAAAGAAAAGTTTGGCCACCGCTGGTGCCTTCTGCAGACTTGAACTCGGCGCGGGCAGCGGCTCCTGCCCCAGGCGCTGCTGCGAGCGGCAGGGTGGAAAAGCGGCTTTTTTCCCCTTGTTCCCCTGCCCTGTTCCGCTCTCCTCCCTCCCTGCTGCTCGCAGCGACTGCTTTCCGCGCCGCTTCGCAGCAGGTGTGAAGTGGTGGCGAGGCGATGAGACGTGTCAGTGGCTCCCAGGCTGGCAGCCCTGGCTGTCGCGGGGAGCGTTTTTAGGCTGAAACGCTGGAGCCTGTGAGTGGAGCGAGCGAGAGGCCGCACGTAGGTAGCAGGGACGTGCAGAAGGTGGGAGTTACTGGGCTGCTCCGTTCCTGCGTGCTGCCGACAGGTTCTGGTGGAGCGGGGCTGCCTGGAGCACAGCGGTGTTGGGGCTGCTTTGAACTCTGCTGACGGTTGTTTGATAAACCGTCACGGCTTGAGGACGTAAGATGTGCAAAACCCACTGCTGTTTGCTAATAAAGTGGATTAAAGTTCGTTTTTAATAATCCCCATTACATAAACTGTCAGAAATGGGTACCTGTGGCCGGGCTGCTCATTCTATTTTTGTAGAAGTTCTTCTTAACATCAGTGCTTGCCTAGGAAAAGGTAGAAAGTTAAAAGCTGCTCTGGTTACTTCAAATGTATCTATTTTGACTAACGGAAAGACAACAAAAAAAGCTATCTGAACTACAAAACTGTGAACGTGGGCTCTAGCTACTGTTACTTTTTTGCAGAGGCTTAAAGGGATGTTCGAAATGTGTGCAGCATTAGAGTAATGCTGGCTGTACTGTTTATTCAAAGTTAGAGAAAGATAAAAGTGTCAGCCATTTCTCTGAATTTCTTGTTTTTTTTTTTTTTCTTTTTCTTGTGGCCTAGCTGGACCTTTGTTAAAGCTTTTGTTTTTTAACAGAAATAGCACAATTGTTCTAAAAATGACTAATATATGATTATCGAAGATCATGTGAATTCCAGAGTTTGTGAGAGCACTTCTAGCACTTAGCTGTGGGTAATGTGTGGTTGAAAGTTTGGTAGATTTCTGCTTTCTATGACTTCTAGAATTTCACTGTCTGGCTCTTCTTTTCAGCTGGAATGCTTTATTCCTATTCCTTGCACAACTGACAGTAGTGGAAGTTGAGAAACATGAGAGGTGGGAAGCTTGTAAGGTATTCTGCTTCAGTGAACCCATAAGAATATAATGCTGCCGCTTTAACTATGTTTGTGTTTTGCTTCCTGCTTGTCTGTCCTTTCCATTCGTCTTTACTTTCAGTTCCTGCCTTCTTGCTTCTCCAGCCCTTCTTTACTTTTACTTTTTGTTTTCCTGGAGGCTTTATGTGGTGTCTGGTGTCTGTATAAATGCGCTGCCACTGACCATTGCTGTGTGTGACCTCAGCTGTAAACCGCTGCTCCAGAGACTGGAACTGGGTTTGTTGCAACTGTTCTTCCATAAGGCCATTTCATTTCTCCTTCTTGAGAAATTCTGGAGGACATAGAAAGTTATCAAGTAGGGAAGTGATCAAAGCAGCAAAGTCAATTTCTCTCCTCCTGCTTGTGGGAAAAGACTGGTAGCTGTCATCTGGTTCAGAGATGCCAAGATGTAAATTTCTCTTTTAATACAAATAACTGCTTTCCCAGCTGAAAACCTCACCCTGAGAATTATTTAGCAACCCAAATGAATGGCACAGTAAGTTTCCTACATGGAATTCAAGCCGACTGAACTGCTGTTTTTTCCTGGCTTTCCTGTAATTCTAGCCAACCGTTAAGAAAAAGAGCACCTAGAAAACTTTCTAGTATACCCCTGGTCTCTCACTGTTTTCGTTTTGGTGGGATTTTGATTTGACAGGAGGCAAGAAAACCAGCAGGGAATGGCTGTTCTTTCTTTTGGGCCTCTGATACTTTTGAGAGCTGAGTGCTTCAGAAGATGCTGGTTACAACGCTCTTGCGGTTTGATTAGATGGTCTTGAGTGAGACCGAGAGTGAGGAAAGCAGATGCTGGGAACCGTGAGCTTGTTCACTAGTTGCGGAAAGTACCTGGTGTGAAACGTGGCCTTTGTTCTGAAGAACTATTCTTGACTGCTGGCTTCTTAGTATAAAGGAACTTGAAAATGAAAGAAACTTGCAGCGCCAGCCAGTAGATGTTTTGCATTTGCATAGGTGAAAGAGCATTTCTGGGGGGTTGCCTTTTCTAGGTGTGTGCCAGGCCTGGTGTGCAGAGCTGCCTGTAACTCTTGCTGGTAGCGAGCTGGGGCTGCTTGTTCAACCGTCCTCAGAAGAAAGTAACGTGGCGCTGAGTCGGCCGGTTCTGCTCTGTCAGGCCCTCGTCTTTGTGCTGCTTATTTCCATTTAAAGGACGTAGGGGCCCCCGGTCTGGCCTGCGAGGGAACCTCTGCTTGGGAGGTTACACTGGGAAAATTCAGATAGGAAACGTAGAAAGGCTGCAGAGTGGCAGTAAGAGACCCTGACATTTCCCTACAGTGCATCTTCAAACGCTCCTTTTGGTTGTGGTTGTTAACAGTTATGCGGAGCTTATTCATGCATTTTCTTTGGAGCAAAATATTTTAATTTTCATAAAATGAAGTTTGTGACTTAATCACTGGTTAATTTTATTCTCAGTCTTTATGACTAAATTACTATGGTTACAGGAATAGCGGTGCTTTAATATCGCGTGAGAAAATTTTGTGTCGCCATTATTGCTGTGATCCAAGATTTGTCACACGTGGACACGCCGCTTTGTCACGGAGCTGGCTTTTGAAGCTGAGCTGTCTCCTGGAGCAGGACCGTGGTGTTGCTCCTAGGTGCGCTCGCTGACCTCCCGGAGCAAGCTGGTGCTGTGAAACAAAGGAAATAATTACATAGCACGTTGTCATTATCATGTAACAAATGTTACTGTGCATTAATTATGTAATAAAATCAGTGCTATTAAGGTCCTTTGAACATAGTGTTAATGCTTATTAGCACAAATCTGCTACTCGAGCCTGTTTTTTGTCAAGGCACAGCATACATACACCGTTATTCAGCTGCCCTCCTTCGCTTGTACGCTGCTAAAAAGCCCCTCCATCCTGCAGCCATGTAGAAGGATCTCCCCTTGCGTGTGTGGTGATGCCCTGTTGCCAGTGATGTCATTCCTCTGTGAATGGCAAGGCTGGGAGCTGTTGTTCTCTCTGGTTTGTAGGTATGCAGCAGTTTGTGTGCCTGGGAAATCCCTGTCTGTGTGGGGCTCCTGGAGCTCCGGCTTTAGCAAGGAAAAACTGTGGGCTTCCAGATGTAAGCCATGGCATAAGTGCTGTAGGCACCTCACCTGCTAGAATTTGCAAATAGTGCAAGTCCCCAAGTGACTGAAAGCCGTCACTCGCACTGGCAAGCTAAGCAGCGGAGGGAGTGTTTTTAGCTTTTCCATTTCAACCCCTTGAGCACTAGGTACTTTCTTTCTCTTGTGCTGGTTTAAGTCATACCAGAAGGTGGTTGCAGCAAGGGCCATTGTCTTGTGATGTTCAGACAGTGTCCAGGACAATGGGGGCCTGTGTTCAGGCATGCCACTCTGGTACATAAATAGTATTAAATGTCAGTAGCTTCCCAATGACTCTTGGAAACAGGGACAGTTTCTCTTCCTCTTTTATCCTATTGTTCATTTTTAACATTTTTTTTTTAAATTTTTTTTGCTAAATGCTTACTGACAGATTGACTATAGAAAGATTTAGGACTTGACACATGCAAAATAAAGCCAAAGGGGATGCCTGGCTGGGATGTTGTGAATTAAGTTTTGGTAACCTTTTAAACCTTTCTAATTTGCTTTAACATTTGTCACGTTATTAATAAACTGTCTGTGTAGATTGTAGAACACTGCTAAGATGAGAGCAGTCAGTGAAACGCACCATAATCATTAGAGAAGTGCCTTGAAGAATATATGAGGAAACTTGTATGGAAGTACATGTTAACACTGGAAAAAAAATTTTGGCAATAGCCCCTCTTATCAGATCGCTAATGGTATATACTGTGAGAGGAGATGTCTGAGAAAATGAAGAGTGTTTAGAGACTAATTTGTAAGTCGGATGTGCATCGTAAGCACCACCTCATCCTATTTTGATTTTACCAGTGGACTTTTTTGAAAACTTCATTGCTGTTGATTAGTCAAGTTAATCATGTTAGCTTTTGCAGCTTATTTTCAAGGTGACATTTATCTAAGAGGAACAAACTTTGCTTTATTCAGAAGGGATGTATTTAAAGATAATAATCTCATTAATTATTTTCCAGCATTTAAGCAGGTAAAGTGACTAGCTGTGATTATGAATGTTTTAGTGTAATTGTTCTGTCTTCCCCAATTAAAAAAAACAATCCCACAGAAGACAACAGAGCAGATTGGCAGTTGTTTCTTTTGGTAGCATATTTGACAGATACTAAACTAACATCGTGTGTTGGCTTTTTTTATAGCTACAGTGAAGCATAAGAGTTGATTTATGTGAATTTTTAGTGTAGATAAGCTAATTTCTTGTTGGAAGACTGCAATACGTTTGTGTTAACGCTGCAGCAAGCACTTAGAAATGGTTGGCTACTAACTGCCACCCTGTGCCACTGGAACCTGTATTAACATTATTTTTCTGTCTTTACACAGTGAATCTCTTCCTGACTGGGAAAATAGAAAGTGCTGTTACCTCATTAGGTAAGACATACTTTTCTTATTTGTATTTATTGTTCTTTTGAAGTTGTTACTGTTTCTTTGCTGTGTGAAGATATCTTAAAACAGTATGATATTTGTTTGAGAGAGAGTAACGGTGACATTTTAGGAAGCTTAGAACTTTAAAGTCTTGCTGGACTGGTTATTGGACTCCATTGGTGTCACTGTCATCTTAAGCTTGAGGCTAAGGTCATAGTACATGCTGATATGTTTGGGGAAAAATCTGTGTTTAGGAAATATGCCTGAAAATATCAAGCCAGGGACAGTGGCCCATTCCCAGAGGAGCTAAAACCAGAATGTTAAAAATGTCTCATGAATCTCAGAGTGGAAATTCAACCAGAATCGTGGCACTTAGTGTAATTTCCTCTGCATCAGTACTGTGGCTTACTGATATTACTGGAGCGTTATAATCAGGGTCCTCTTAGTGATAAGGGCCCTCTTGTGCCTGTAAATCCACAGTCACGTTGGTAGACATACTTTATGCCCAGAGAGGTCGTGACTTGAATTAAAACAGAATAACCAAATATGGGAAATAGGAGGAAAGGAAATGGGAAAACAAAAATAATTTATGGCAGTGGTTTGATTAATGTGGGAATTTGAGCATTCAAGTCAACACGGGGGTTTGAGAGAAGATTTAAATCGGGAAAGGGTAGCAATTTTATGATTAGGTGACTTCCTTACGCTTAGCTTTGTGGAAGCTTGGATTTACCCTATAGGACGTTTGTTGTTTGCAACGCTATTTCCATTCTTGTATTGGAAAGGGTCCAGAATGTGATCTATGTCCTGGTCTGTTCTGCCTGAATTGTTCTTTGCTTCTGGTGGAGTTTGGCATCCCTTGGCTGTATGGTATATGAGTTTATGAAGTGTAAGTCGAGTAATTATACAGTGGCTGACCTGTATTGGTGATACAACCTCAGCCTGAAATACCCAACTCTTCATCCAGTGGGTTCTGCTGCTCTCTAATGCTGTTCTTTTGCTAGAAACAGAGTTGTAACATTTCACTTTTATTCCTTCCAGTATGTGGAACACCTTAGAGTACTGTAGCCTTCAAGTTTTCTTGTCCTGATACAGCTTTGAGTTACTCCATCTCCTGGCAGTGTAACTGGAGCAGGGTGAAAAATGATCATAAAAGGTCATTGCAGTTGTGTGATTCATGTCCAGCTTCTGTTAGCTGTGTGTTGGAGGATAAGGGTTAGGATAGTGCAGTTGCGACGCAGATAACCCTGTCAGGAATCCTCTTGCAGGAGGTGCTCCTTTGGAGACCTGATCAAAGTGGGGAGGGATATTTGGCGTCCTAAACGTGTATCACCTCTGTCCACAGTTGTAAGGGGTCCGTGTTAAGCAGTGTGTGCAAGCACTCCTTGAGGGAGCATTTAGAGACTTCAGGAGAGTTTTCTGCCAGCCTGAGACAGCTACTAAGGAGGCCTATGTTGCCAAACATTAAGTTTTTGAGAGAAAGTTTCTTGTGGCAGGTGCAAACCATCCCTTATTCTGGAGCAGATGGTTGGGATGTGTCCTCTGTGAGTGGGGCAGACCCCGGAGCATCACAGAAGGGTGCAAAACTGAAGGATTTATTTTCTGCTGGGGTCATCTGAAAATGTATTCCTGTGCAGCTTAGTAACCCCAGCACAAACTGTGCTGTCCTCTGGTGGAGTTCGACATCTGTTCTGTTGTAGTTGCTCTTGCAAAAAATAAGAGCAATATTATTCATGTAATGTTTTGGAAACTTTCTTGGAAGTTTTTAGTAGCAGGAATTAGTGGCATATTTAACTGGCAGGGGGAATTTACTGCTGTTTACAGTATAAGAAATCCATTTAATCATTACAGAAAGAGCCTCATTAAGATTTATGTCTGCTTGACGGAAACTCTGAACTCAAACCTCTTCTGGCATTGAAAGTTTTTTTTATTAATCTATAAAAGATTCATTATTGTTTGTCTTGAGAATTTATCTTTTTTAAAAAACCATCTCAGTAGGATTTTGGTGGATTTTGGTAGGGGGTTGGTTTGTGTGTCCAGGGACTGGTATTCTCTTACGTTGTGCTTCTTCAATGATCCAGAGTGTGGAAAACATAAGCTGTTTTGGGCTTTTCATAAATAGGGTATTCACTTTGCTTCTGGGTTCGTGCATAAAGGCACAAACAGTTGTTGCAAAGAAGTTGTCACCGTTCTTGTTGTGCATTGTCACTGATAAGACCTTCATGATCCAGGAGTGTGCCTTTCTATTTAGAGACTTCCCTTTTCCTTTAGATGTTTTGGCAATTTGAAAAGGCTTTTGTTTCCTTTCCTTAAGCAATCACACTGTCGTGCTGAAGCCCAGCTTCATAACATAACAGTTCATGCAGGTATGTGGTTCTGTGAACTTCATGGACAGGAACTGAGAAGGGAATTGGGGCTCCTTTATTGACACTGAAACCCCAACGGTATGAAAATGTGCTCTTGTGGTTTTTCTGTTTTCTTGCCGGCACTGAAGGCTTTGTTTAGTGTAGGTTTTTCTTTCAAAATAAAGTTGTCATTTATGTAGGTGAAAGAACAGCTGCTCAAAAGCAGTGCTTGCATACTTCACCACACAGCAGTCAGTGCACAGGGAGGAAAGAGGCAGAGACAATTCGTTAGCAAGGAGATCTATGGATCTGTTGCAAATGCCATAGTAATGAGCATTGATGGGACATGAAAGGCATCAAAAGCAAATGGGGTGAGGTTTGGGTGGACAGAATAGTTTTGTGTGTGTCCCCTCCCCGGTAGGTTCAGGGGGCTGCGCACATATCTTTAAAATAGTGTATCTATGTTTTGGCAATACGAATTAAGATTAGTGGTCCATTCAAATGAGGAGTCTTTGTGAGAGCAAAGCAGTTGTCCTTTTAATTTTGGGTAGGGCAGGTCTGAAATGCGTGTGTGTCAGCAGGGTAAAGCCATTAGAAAGTATTGAGCATCAGTGTCTGTTGCCAGATGAACTGCCCGAAATGGCATATAGAGTCAGTGCAGCCCTTACCGTGCTCACGTCCGTAGATTTTCACAGCTATGATTCTTCTATTAAAATGGAAAATCTCTTTGTTTTATGTTTTTCTTTTCATGTCCTATTTTTGTAGCAGATGTGCAGTGTCAATAAGAAAAATTGCTTCTCACTGAGAAACTCTCGTGTTGCATCAGATCCACTGCTTACGAAATAGGAAACTGTACATTACTACAAAAGAAAAAACTGCTAGTGACATGCCTTAAGAAAATCTGGGATGTGTCAAATAACTATTGGTCAGGGTCTTTGTAAATACTTCCTAGAGCTGAGAAGCAAGTATCTGGGAAATAAAGGCTGCTGAACTGCAGCGATGAATGCGAGTGAAGGTGCCCATATGGAGTCACCAGTGTGTCCGTGGGACCTCCTGAGAACAGAAGCTAAAATAAGCTTTGTGTAACTCAATTTTGTTCTCTGTTCTGATGCATGTACTGTCAGTACAGGATATTAATCCGGGGCAGTGGTTGGTACAAGGGGAGCAGAAATATTTGCAAAGCTGTGCTGGAAGCCTCTGGATAGTGCTGCGTGGTGTGTTCTGTTTGCTTTGTGCATACCGTTTCCTTCCCATTGAGAAGTTTTGGTAATCGGGCAGTTATGAAATGCGGTCTTTCCAGCTCCTTTTGTGTGGTTGCTAGCTCTAGGTCCTCGCATGCTGCTATATATGTTTATGCAGTGACAAGTGTGTGGACATTTAAAGGCCTGAGGAAGCTGATTTGGTGTGTGTGATGAAACAGATCAAGAACTGTAGTTGAAAAATTCTGTGGATCTTGTGTTTGCTTTTATAATTCTGTGATTGCATCTGCATCTCGGTGTTTTGTCAGTGTCTAGTGTGTAGCCTCTCTGTTTTTAGAAATGTGCTAACAAAGGTTTTCTTGTATTTTTTTAACTGCTTTACTGCAAAATATTTGTTTGGAAAATAAATGGTTGTGTGTGTTTATGTATTCTGTAAGTTTTTGTGGTCTTTGAAACTAGTAAGAATTACGTACATATGTTTCAGTGGAATGCCCTGGTTGGAGGGTAAAAATAATGGCTTTTTACATGTTTTGCCTCAGGTAAATTACTCACCTCATGCTTCTTATATTCCTGTGGGTCCCACTTCAGAAGTGCTCACTGTGACCAAGTAGTGCCGGGCACAGCTTCACTGGGGGGGATGCTGCAGCCCGGCCCCGGCCGGGTGCTCTGCAGGCAGCCCCGCACCTGGCTCGGCTGCAGCCGGGGCTTTGCCGGCACTTCTTCACCCCGGCCTCCAGCGCAGCTGGATCTGGTCCCGGCTGTGCATCAAAAGTGATGCGCTTGGGGCTGAGTTTTTAGCAACGCTGCAAGTCTGTGATTTGTAATGCGGTACGTTATACATTTTGCGTGTCCTCATACAGTTTTTTTTTTTTTTTTTTTATTGCCAGCTTTTTAAGCTACAAGAAATGGAACTTGTCAAAAATCGGAATATTCAGCTGCAATCCAAAAGTCATGCTCTAAATAGTCATTTGATTTAAAAATAGTTTTAAAAATATATTTGGAGAATGTTCAGAGTAGCTATTGCATTACACAGAATTTCTCCTCTTGTAGTCTATTGAGAGTACATCTTCCCAGCAGAACAGCTTTCCCACTTGTCCTTGGAACATTTCACTTTCATTTTTGAATTGCTTAATTACAAATTATAAGTATTTGATGTAGCTTTAATTGGCCTGCTGTTTTCCTTAGGAAGATCTGAAAGGGCTTTGAAAATATTGAGCTTTATTTAGCCCTGTTTGCTACTTTCCCTGTCTGGAAAATTTCTCCTATCTGTGGGAGTTCAGAAAGAATTTAGAGTACTTAGGAATTCTCAATGAAAACATTTGACATCAGAATCCAGTTTACATTCTTTCCGCTTTTGTTGGGGATTTTTTTAACCATTACAAAGTCTTCAGGTCTGTCTCATGGTTAGGAGGATGAATGACATGTCCAGGAACATGTTATAGCAAAATGAACTTCTGGATATTTACACTGACTATGGATATTCTCCATTTGGTGGGTGTCGTTCCCAGGCTTTTGGGAGCTGGTTAGAAGGATTTCTGTGTTACATCCTCTTGGCAGATCCATGCAGTAATATTGATTGTAGCCTTTGGTAGATTCATAGAAAGTTATTGATTGATCCTGCATTGAAAGGCAGGTTATGCTTACCTACACTTCAAGTGGGTGTCTTAATTAAAAACTGGGGCAGGGAAGAAAGCAGTAAAAGGATGAAACTGTTGACTCTCATTTGTCTGCAATCCCCAGAAACTGATGAAAGCTCTTGTAGCTAATGGGAGTTGTTGATTAGGCAGAACACTAACAATAATATTTTTTCCCCCTTATTAACAGCTGCTTGCAGTGGAGAACTCGAACAGCACACAGAGAGACGGGGAGTCATCTATAGTCCTTCTTGGCCACTAAACTATCCTCCAGGTGTAAACTGCAGCTGGTACATTCAAGGAGATCGAGGAGACATGATAACGATTAGGTATGGTTTGTGATATTCCGTGTGGATAACGGATTGCTTTGCTGAAATGAAACAGTGTGAGATTTTATCTGATATACCAATATCAGACTGTTTGTCAGAGCTACTGAATGGTTGAAGGATGGAAGCTGAACTTGATCACACTGAAGCATGGTTGCAGGTTGCGCACCTGCATTTTAGAAATGTTCCACTGTCTTGTTTCTGTAGGTTACTTCTGACATCCATTATTATAGATGCAAGTCATTCGTAGTCTTTTCATATATTTATCTTCACAATACTTGTGTGAGATTTCATCCACCTCTGATAGATGAGGAGGTGGGAAACAGTGATAATATTTACTCCCATTAAGTAGTCACCTTTCTCTTCATTGCCTATAAATAGGAATACTTGAAGGCTATAAAACCTGGAACAGCCTCAGTGGGGTGTGATACTTAAGATGCTTAGTTCAGTGGAATACTTAAGGTTCTTGAAGTAAAAAATGTTTTTTTCTTTAATGCTTTGAAATGATGCTATATTTCATTGACAGATGAAGATAATAATTGCTTATTGTTACTGGTTAACCAAAAGACACATGCTTTTTTGCTTAATATTTATTTCCAACAGAATTAAATAATAGTTAACATTTGTGGCACAATTTCAGCCCTTTCTATAAAAATACTGTTCAGAAAAGACTAGAATATATTCTAAATGGTTTGTTAAGCATTTTTAGGCTATAATATAAGCATAGTGTGAATTTGCTTAATTTCTCTGGGCTAACTGTAGTATCCTCCTCAAACCAAGAACTGCTTATTTAAAAAAAAAAAAAGAAAAGGAAAACCTAGGAAAGGTTTTTTGTTTGATTTTTAGTACTGTTGTATTTGACACCATCTGCTCATTCTTTGCTCAGCTGCTTAAAAGGACTGCAAACCTCTTCAACTGCAGATGCTCAGCAATTAAAAACAAATCTGCCACAGATGGAATAATAGGAGGGCTCCACCATCCGTAGTTCAAAATAGGAACTACTCATCAAAAGTAAGGAAGTAGATACCTGCCAGCATTTGAGATCCATAAATAGAAACATGCTTTTAAACCCCATTAAATTGTATTGGACTTGGGGAATTTGTTTCAAAGCAGAGATTGTTGGAAGCTCTGAGGAAGCATACAAATGAGACACAGGACTTGGCTCTGGAGAACAGTACTGCAGTCTATGCTGTGAAAACGTCTCGGAGCTCCCAGTTAGAATTAGGATTCTCTTCTGCAAGTATGCGTGTAATAGAGGCTAAAGAATTGAAGGAAAGTGGGATGAGGAAACTGGTAATAAAGTGTATACAGTTTGAATATGTGCAGTAGCAATATAGTTTTGAAAGATTTCTTTTTAGAGGGTTTGTTTTCTGTCACTGGATACACAGCCATATCCTGTCCTCGTATGCACAGGCAAACAATGGGAGCTATGTGTTTACATCCTAGGGAGTAGTTTGCCTTGTGGGTAGCAGACGTGTTGTAGTGCTACGTTTCTGACTATAAATGTACTTGGAATGACTCACTCCAGTATATGAAATGCAAAACGTTACAGCATCTGAGGATTTCTTTAGAAGGATGTAGCCGTCATAATGCCAAGGACGTAAAAGCAGGAGCTGACTTCCCCAGGCTAGCATGATATAGGCAGACTGGGAGACAGGGTTCAAATACAAACATTTTTTCCTCTTAACAGTTGGGTATGCTGCTTGTCCTAGCAGTGTGCTGACAGGGGCATAAAAGAGTAGTTTTTCTAATTTACCTAGGAAAATCAAACACATTTCTTGCGATAAGATCTGGATTTTGACAGGTTGTTTTAAAAAAAAAAAAACAAAAAGGCAAGCCACCTCCTTTGTGTTGTGTTATACTGAATGCATTTCCTTTGATCTTGAATTCTCATTGACGGTAAGACAGCAATGTTATATAAGTAGCATATTTGGGATACAGCAGGAGTCACTAAGGGATAAAATTGCAACTGAAGGCAGTTTTGATTTCTAAAACATTTGCAGTCAGTGGTCATTTTTTATAAACCTATTATTCAGCAGCTTTTAATAGAACAGTACCTGGTTCTACATGTGGATGTAAGATGCTGTCTCCTGTGGACATGTCTCCTTTAGAAGCTTTGTTAATATCTACCTTTCATGTTTGTATTGATTTTCTTCATATCTTCACATTTCCATGCTTACTGTTTTGCCTTGTAGTTTACATATTAGAAATCCTTGGGAGAGTCCTCACAAGAACAGGAAGTATGTTTTCTCTTGTTTTTATCTCTCTGTTAATTATGCACATTTCCATACTTTCTTCCAAGTTTGTGTGTCTGATAGAATGATGCTGTTGAGACCGGGGAACAAGTGTGTAGCAACTATTTTCCAGAGTTATGTTGTATCATTTTATATTCAGGTAAGCAGTCTACTAGTTATTGTTTTGGAAACTACTTGATTTTTTTGATCTCATTTTCGCTATTTTTAGGTCTTATTTTCACAGGGGTCTGCATAAAAATCCTGTAAGATCAGACAAAGATGTCATATGCAGTAACTACCTTTTTGCACCATCCTTTACAGGCTTTCTATGTATATGTTTCCTCACATCTGAGAAAAAAAATGTTTAGCAGTTGCTGTTATTTGATTCTTGAAATTAATGCTGATGTGGGCACAGCATAAATGAATTGCTTTTTATTATAGGAATTTATGGGACTGAGAGTAAGATGTTTTCCATGTTCAGAACTCAGGATAAGAGTACTGAGAAGTGATCTACTTAGCGACCCACTCAAGCTGTTTCTTATTAATTGAGCTGGGAGATCACCTTCACTGGCTTTCATTTCAGTGATTTGCATCATTGGTTTTGGAAAAAAATACCATCTGAGCTTCAGATTCTGAGTAAAACTGAGGCCTGTTCATGTAAAGGCTTGCTGTATTTATATGATGAATTAAAGGGACTGATTCGTATTATATTTACTGAACTCGGTGTTTCAGAATTTGACATTAGCTGGAAAAACTCGTAACAGCCATGTATTTAATTAAGTTGCATGTGCTCAGCTTTTTGAAAAAACAAAACAGCCTGTGTCTCCTGCCCAAGGTTACACGGTTGGTGCTTGGGACTGGGGAGTAGAAAAGAGGTTTTCTGACTTCCAGGTCCTTGTGCTTCAGTGGTTAAGGAGAAGCTTTTAATGAGCCAATTAAGTCATCAGTTGTTCACAGTCTGCACTTGCTGTGAGAGGTTGGCAAATAGAAGTAACTTTTCTTCCTTAATTGGCTGGTCTGTTTTATTCTGGGACTGTGCTCTACTGATCTACCCGTAATATTTATTCTCCAATTTTTTAATGAGTTTAGAGGGCCAAATTGGACTTTTTTTTGTTCTTACTTTCATTCAGATTTTACATCTGCTGAGCCTTCAGCAGTTTACAGTTTTTTGTTCATATTTTTAATCATCCCATGCTTGTCCTTTTACAGTTAAGAATACTTTTTTTTTTCCCAGCTCTAATCTGTAGTTGCTCATGCTTAAATTACTAAGAGGGTTGAAGGGAATTCCCTGCATTATTTATAGAAGTACTTTTCTTTTTCTAGCTGCTACTGCTCCTTTCAGTGCAGATGGCAAAATGCTTAGCTCTGCTTAGCATTAGTTTTGCAGGTAGCATGTTTTTTTTTTCTTTCTTACAGAGCATAAATGACTATTTATGATAAGTTGGTTTAGTGAAGTTCTTTCCAGAAATGTCCAAATATTTGGCAGTTAATAGGAGAATATCCTTGTAGGCTACTGTTGCTTCATTTGAGTAACTTTGTAGGCCAGATCTGATACACAACCAATCCTGTAATTCACTGTAAGTTCCTGTAGTCCTGCTCAGTGTGGGAGGCAACCTTTTTTCAGTAACATACCACTGAAAGAAAAATTAGATGATTTTACCAATTTCTGCCATTCTGTAAAAGCAGATTGTGCCTCAGTTCACATTGAGTTGTTCTGATACTCAGGATTTGAATACTCCCAATGTTTAATAGACTATTCTTGTACTTTTGTATACAGTTAATTTTTTTTAAAGGAATTAGCTGCAGAAGAGATGTTCTCCCTTACTTCTACTCTATACCATCCATCATTCAACTGCTGGGCTGATCCTTTTGGCAGAAAAATTTGCATTACAGTTTGAGAAAGTTCAACTGAATGAGTAAATGTTCCCATGCTCTATTTTGTGGGTAGCAGGATTAAATTATTCTTCAGAAGACTGTAACAGCAGCACTAGATCTAATTACAGATGATGAAAGAAGAGAAGTAGCAGAGGTTGAATGCGTGATTCAGAACTCATAGGTAAAATAAATCAGTGGGTTATATAACGTCAGAGTAATATGGGAGAAAATTCTTACAAAAAACCTCGTTGGAAGTGGATTATAAGGTGAAAACCAATTTTCTATATTTATACATGCATGCATATGTATACGTATTGTTTCATATTTCGTTATAAATGAATGTTTCTTCTTGTGAGGTTGGTTGACAGCTCATTCAAATATACCGTGTTTTTGGACTTGCATGAAATCACCATCAATTTAGTTGGGGCAAAATTGGCTTCCACTGATGACAATATAACTTAAAAGGATGCTGTTGGAAAATTGCTATAGAGTGACAATGCCTTAATCAAAGCAAAATTTGTTCAAATAAGTCTGTTGATTATAGTCTGCATGAAGTAGAACAATTGTTTTGACTTTGCTTTTGCCCTCAGAAATTTTATAACTGCTATGGCATCTATTGTATATAAAACTTTACATGAAAGCTAGAACATTTATATTTCAGACAAATTGTGTTTACTCAATGGTGTTTCAAACTTTTAGGCATCAGCATGTGAGTAAGATGCTCGTTGCTTTTAAAAAAGAGTTCATTCTTGTGAACATTCTGTAACCCCCTTTTCCGAATACTGAGGCATTCATTTCAGTAACTCGTGCATTCCTGTGTGTTGGTGTTTTCAGGGAGGCTGTTAAAGGTGATTCCCTCTTGCAAGTATGTTCTTCCTCATCACCCATGTACCCGGATGGTTTTGTGGCGAAAGCTTGGATTTCTGGGTGGAGAAGTTTGGGATTCTGTTCTGAATTTCAGATCCACAGCTGATGCTTAGGAAAATCAGTTATCCTCTGTATGACTCTGCTTTCACTTTAGAAAGTGGGACTAAAGTTTCTTCTTCATCCTCATCTCTTCCTCACCCTTTATAATAAACTGTCCTCCCCCCTTTATTAGCAGCACACAATATGACATTCTCAAGGTGCAAGTAGAGGTATCGTTAATTATTTACAAATACAGGCTCTCCAGATGTATTGCTCGTTTGCAAAAGAGTTTGTAAACAAGGCATGTGAGCGTAGCTGACTTTTTTTCTTCCTTATCGTGAATCTTAGAAGTGTTAAGCCTCTTCTTTTTTCTAGGGGAAAAAACAAACACACATTTTAATGTAAGATGCAGGCAGCTTCTTATGTAGACAAATTCTCCTCTAGGTCTGTGTAACAACACCAGTGGGAGACTTATCTGCAAAAAGCAAAAGTAACTCTTTTCAGCAGAGTGGTGAAAATGAGTGAGCTGTGAGACTTGGCTGGAGTGCTGGGAGCTGGGCAGGGTAGGAGAGCAAATTGTTTAGCTCTGTAAGGTTGTTCCTGGTACATCTAAAATCTCCATAGCAGTAGAAGATCAAAAGATGTAGTAAATGATCTCATTTGTCTTGCACAAGCATTTTTTCTGGTTATCCCCCGCCCCCACTCCCACCCCCCTCCACTTCTGCGTTTCCATTGCTTGATTTAGTGACTGTTCCCTTTACTTACAAATTTTGTTGGGAAGATAGATATTTCTAACACTTATTGACAAAGTTTTTATGACAAGAAAACCCTACAAATAATTCTCCAAGTAGATGACAGAAACCCTTTTTGATGTCTGATACCAAAGTAAGTTTAAGAAAGTGAAACCACCGTGGTAGCTCAGTAATGCTGTCTCAAATCTCTTGCAGCAGACTTTATGTGGGTGCCAATAGTTTCCCAGCTGCTTCGTATAACTCCTTTCATGCTGTAGTGCCAGTTTGTACACTAGGTCATTAAGAAGTTTTTGCAGAACACTTGGGACAGAGGTACTCTTTACCTTTGCATGGTTGAATACTTAAATCTTTTCATTCTGACTGCAGTCACCTAAAACTTCCTTGCAAAATATGCTGATTTCAAGAGCTTGATGAGATCGTTTGTAGCAAAGAATTAGGTACCCTGGGAATATTTCTTCCTAGTTGGGAAGATGCATAGAGCATGATGGGAGGAAAAGAGTTAGAGAAGAGGAAGGACAAATTTGTGTCCAACAAGTTGTTGGACATCTTTTAATTTCCATTTTAATTTAACAGTTTCAGGGCTCTCTTACTTTCCATTCTCTTCTTGATAACTTTTTTTTTTTGTGCGGAGTTTTCAAGTTGGTACATTTTGGTAGAATCTTCAGGTGTGTATAGGCTGGACTCCTGCCTAAATGAATTGCCTAGATCACACAGTTGCTTTTCTTTCCCTTTCACCTTCAAAGGGCAAAATCTGGCAGGCTTTTACAACCTTTTGTAAATACACCATGATATCAGAAAATTATCTTCCATTTATCTTTTTCAAATAATTTCTCTTCTATGTTTGTGAGAAGTCCTTTGTGGAAGAAGGTCCCTGTTTCATTGCAACTTTTCAGTCTTTCAGACTTTTTTGTCCAGGTGTTTGCATGGAGTGTGCACAGACTTCTACCAAGTTAATCGTGTGTAGCTGAGTTATGTGAAAGAGGAACAAAATATATTTGTAAGTGTCCTGAACAGTGTGCCCTTTCATAATGAGGCATGCTTCTCTGTGCAAAGGTATTGTCACTACAGATTACTGAATGCAAGCGTAATCTGTTTCATCAGACTGAACAAAAACCTCATGTGGTTACCGAGCTACAGGTTAGGGAGCGTTATTTGTTTGTGTTCAGTGTTGTGCAAACAATCAGGGCACCTCTTTGCCTTAGGTAAGCTGCTATTGATTAGCCATTGGGCTTGGGTCAGCAGAAGAGCTGGGTGTTTGACTCTAAAAGGCTCATTTGTTCTGCATTTGCATTTCTAGAAAGGGAATATTTTAGTCTAAAATAATCATAAATAATCATAGTGTTAGAGAGACTTCGTGCCATTTGCAGTCCTTGCTGTCCTCACCTCTTCTTGTCGTTTCCCTGCTTATCCACAGCTGAAAAATTTGATTTTTGTCTCACTTTTTTCCCCTTAGGGTTCATTGTACTGCTCCCTATTGTTCTTTTTCCAAGACAGTTCCCATTTCATCCCATTGTTTAATAGATTTTGAAGTCAGAAAAGTCTGTTGAAATCATTTAGTCTGCCTTCCATATAATGTATTTTGGAATCCTGCTTTTACTTGGATCTGTATTTTAGGAAGCAGTTTTGTTTAAGGGCTCCGAGTAAAAGAGGTTTCATTGTTTCGGCTTTTGGAGCTACGTGGCATGCTGTTTATGCCATTGAGATGGGTGCTTTTCCAAAGTGGGGGACTTTGAGTGCTATGTTTATATATACTCAAGATGTTGTAGGTGTTTCATTATCTTTGAATGTGATTTCTTTATGTCAGCACTGCTTGGTGCAGAAAGTCAACTGCTACAGTCTGTTTTTTTCTCTGGCTTTGTTCCAGATACATGTCTTTTGTTACTTGTGTTTTGTTTTGTTCCTAACAGTTTTAAGAATTTTGATTTGGAAGACTCTCAGAAATGTGCAGTAGACTGGTTGATGATTGGCCCATCTTCCAAGAGAGAGGAGTACAAAGTCTGTGGATCTTCCATACCTCCATCTTTCATCTCTGCAAGGGATCATGTTTGGATATTTTTTCACTCAGATGCATCAAGCTCAGGACAGGCTCAGGGATTTCGCCTTTCTTATATTAGAGGTAAAACCTTAACAGTTTTGTTGGATTCACTTATGCTGTCTCTGGTAAAACGTGAAGACAGTAGTGTTTTTTGTTGACAAGAGACTTGTGCCAGACTGGATGACTGTGTTAGCATGGTAACAGTATTTTTTCCTCTTGACTTTTTAACGGTGTTCCTGAAGTCTGCTGGCCTGACCGATTGACTTGTGACACACAGGGGTGTAGACATTAAAATGTGACATCAGATGGTACCAAATGTTTTGATACTGACTTTTTTTCTCCTTGTCCTCTTTCACAGGAAAGCTTGGTCAGGCTGTGTGCCAGTCAGATGAATTCCGCTGTGCGAATGGAAAGTGCATTCCCAGTACTTGGAAGTGTAATTCCATGGATGAGTGTGGGGACAACTCAGATGAGAGAAACTGCACTGTCCCTCCAACAGAGCCTTCATCCAGCATTTGTCCCTCAGGAACATTCCAGTGCAGTGTAGCTCACTCCACCAAGTGCTTGCTGAACGAGCTGAGATGTAATTCAGTTAAGGACTGCAGTGATGGTTCAGATGAAGATAATTGTCCCGATCTTTCCTGTGGCAAAAGGCTGGGTAATTTTTATGGATCTTTTGCTTCCCCAGACTTATTCCGTGCTGATCACAGCAGATCAGACCTTCGTTGCACATGGTACGTGGACACACAAGATAATCGACATGTTCTGTTGCAGTTTGATTTACAGTTAGGCTACAATGACTATGTAAAGGTGTATGATGGCATTGGAGAGAGAAGTGATAAATTATTGCAAACATTTTCGTATCACAACAATAGGCATTCGGTGAGCGTGGAGTCGTCAAAGGGCCAGCTTACTGTCTCGTATCATGCCCGCTCCAAGAGCACTGGCCATGGGTTCAATGCAACCTATCAAGTGAAAGGCTATTGCCTTCCTTGGGAACACCCCTGTGGAAGCGATGAGGAGTGTTTCACAGATAAGCAGCATTGTGATGGCTGGTGGCACTGTCCAAATGGCAAAGATGAGGAGAACTGTCCAGCTTGCCAGAAGAATGAATACCCGTGTGAAGGAAACAGTGGGCTTTGCTATTCAATACTTGACCGCTGTAATAACCAAAAGAACTGCCCAGATGGCTCAGATGAAAAAAACTGCTTTACTTGCCAGCCAGGAAACTTCCATTGTGGTACAAATCTGTGCATCTTTGAGACTTGGCGCTGTGACGGCCAAGAAGACTGCCAGGATGGAAGTGATGAACATAACTGCCTGGTGATCGTTCCCAGGAAGGTCATCACAGCTGCTCTGATCGGGAGTCTGGTGTGTGGCCTGCTGCTGGTGATAGCACTGGGTTGTGCATTTAAATTATATTCTCTGAGGACTAGGGAATACAGGTAAGCATCTTGTTTTTATGATGCTTTAATAACTGGGTGTTTTTGTTCTTTCAAAGAAAAGAAACTCAATTGTTAACCAGAGAATTTGGAAAATACTGTGAAATCAACCTGAGAAATTGATGACAATTAAGTAGTAGTCACTGCATCAGGCTTAGAGCAGAGTAGTCAAGATTTTCAGAAGTAGTTAGGGGAATGTCAGCTCTTTTGTGAGCTGTGGGAAATACACATTTATCGTGCAGCCTGGCAGAACCTGAATCTAATGCAGATCAAAACTGCTTTGAGAAATTTCCTTCCTCTGCCCGTGCCTGTGTTTTGTATGTTTGTGCAACTGTGGTTTTGCCCTTTGGGAGAAAGTCATAAGGGACTTTCTGATGCTTGTCTCTTGTCACATGTACCAGCTTTGTGCCGTGCTGCTGACAACATTAGTGTTTTCAGCACAGTGTGCTTTTTGTTCTTTCCTGATGAAATGTGCCTGATGAAGGAGCTGGAAAAAAAGCCACCGTGCTATGTTGGGAACCTCTGTACCTCAATTCTGGCAGGACAGCCACAGCTCTGCAGCTGCAGGCCCTCCTATGGTGTGTGCTTGTTCCAGTGCTAAATGTTGTATTTTCCAAAAATAACCTTTGGGTCCTTGCTGAACAAGTTAACTCTTTTATGGGTGTAAGTTGGCCAATTGGAAAACCTTCAGTTACCACAGAGTCGAAGCTGGGACTGCACCAGTGCTTGCTGATTTGATTCACAGTTACTATTATTCCTTTTGTTTATTCTAGCATCCTGATAAGATTGTCACAGAGCCTAGATAAAGGCTTGCCTTTTTGCTGCTAGTCGAAGCCCTCTGCACTGTTTCTATGCATTAATGTGAGGGGAGGCAGGACAAACTGACTGCTGTTTCTCTTCTGTTTTTTTCCCACTGTGGTTCCATTTCCAGAGCGTTTGAGACCCAGATGACACGACTCGAAGCAGAGTTTGTGCGGCGGGAAGCTCCACCTTCCTATGGGCAGCTGATTGCGCAAGGGCTTATCCCCCCAGTTGAAGACTTCCCTGTGTACAACGCATCACAAGTATGGAGACATGAGTGCCAATGAATCTAGCAGCAGGCAAACTACTATGAGTTAGACAGAATTGATCTGGAACTGTATTCTTTCAGTAGCAATGAAGCTGTGCTGATTATTTGGAAGTGCTCTTACAAAAATGCATGTTTTACTGTGAGCTTAGGAATCATAGTTACATATCTTGGTGCTGTGGGTAGTTTTGAACACAATAAATGTGTTTACTAGGGAACAGCAGTGAGATAAGCACATGCTGTTTTGCTGTACATCAAGATAGAATGAACAGAGACAGAGAGGTCAGAAAGTAAATAGAAAAAAAGGCTTTCCAAGCTGAAACTGTAAACATGTCTGAAGTGATAAGAAAGTAGGTCTCTAGCAGTATTTTTGGGAAATTCTGTGATTATTTTTCATTTACGAATGCATTACACTGGGAATCCATTAAGTCATACTTACATTTCACTGCTGAGTTCTCAAAAATCTCCCTTGCCCTGTCAGAAGTATCCCACTCTGATACAGTTCCTAGTGTGATAAAGCACTTGAAGTTTCTTACTCAGTTGTAGTAGTTTGAGTTTCCCTTTCTTCTCTGTTGTTGTCATCAGATTTTGAGACTCCTCTGCTATTGCTGATGACAGAGGACTTGGTGGCTGTAGTCTGGTTCTTTGGTGGTGATCTGATAGCAGGTGTGGAGCATCTTGCTAGGCAAACAAGTACAGATTAAACTTATTAAGCAAACACTCTAAGGAAGAGTGTTTTGGTGGAGGCAGAGCTGTCTTTGGCATTGTTAATGGTTCATTAGAAAATACAAATTTAACGAGGAAGCATGTGGATCAAGCCTGAGAATTCTGGTAAGAGGGAGATATTAGTGAACAAGCTTTAGGAGAAGTCTTTCGAGTATGTGTGAAATCAGTTTGTTACGTCTGTTACAGGCCTCTGTGCTGCAGAACATCCGAACAGCCATGAGGAGACAGATGAGACGTCACTCGTCAAGACGAAGCTCATCTCGGCGGCGCCTTGGCCGACTCTGGAACAGACTCTTCCACAGACCTCGGGTGAGAGGACAGATCCCACTCCTGACGCCTGCCCGCACTTCACAGACTACACTGGGTGATGGAATCATCAACCATGCTGATGGGACTATTAGGAGTCCTCCACCTTCACCCGAAGGACCTAATTTACAGGCAGATGCCCATGGCCATGCCAGAGGCCTACAAGAAGCTGGATGTAGCAGCTTGCAGCCAGAGACTGAAGTCACAGAGCCATCACCTTCGAATGTCTTACCGAATACTTGCACAGCTGTACACGCAGAGCCTGAGACTGGGCATGCTGATAAATCTTTAGGTGCTGAGACCTCTGGCAGTGAGCTTAAGCAGCCCAGTAAAGTGGATTCAGGAAAGGCTTTCAGAGATCCTTTGTCTGAAAGTGTTACAGAAACGATCCATGGTGGGTCAGCATCCAGGAGGACTGTCCCAGAGGGCAGTAATTTAAGTAGAAGTCATCCGTTGAGTGAAGAGCCATGTAGGTTACCCTTAAAAAAGTGGGAGTCTGCTTATTCAGACAGCCCTGTGAATGTTCATATCCAAGTGGATGGACAAAACCGGTGTTGCCCTAATTCTCATCGGGAGGAGCCTTTGGGTATTCATGCGGCTTGTTGCCATTCTGTGGAAGTGCCAATGTTAGAGTCCTCTACTCCCCTTGCTGAAATCAGTACAAGTGATGATGAATCTTTACTTGTTTGCTAATAAAATCTTTTGTTTTGGCCCTGTAAATTTTGTAACTTCATTGTTTATATGACAGTGCACTTTGATTTTAGGTGGTCAGTGCTCTCAGCTCTGCCTGTCAAAACCAGTGTGCTTCAATCCCCAGGGAGTACAATGCAAGGCTAAATGGGACAAGTTTTTGTCTTTGTTGCTATTCCTGAAACTCCAGTGGGGCAGAAGTAGGCCAGTATGTGATGTCAGGGGCTAGGAGAGCAAGAATGTGCCATTGCAGTTTGGAGGCATCTCCATGCTCTGTTATTTCTTCGTGCGTTTATTCACTTTGCATTCAGGGAATTTGTATTTCTTTGCTTTTCAAGTGGTCTTACTGAAATCAGCACTCTGTTGGAACCTGGGGCAGGCACCAGTTGTTGTGACTATGAGTACTAAACTAGAAATAACTTTTTAGACATCATCATTTAACTAAAATTTAATAGTTTTAATTAAAAAAAATTTAGAAGGAAATAAAATCCTTTGTAGCTCCCTCTTTATAGAAGTTGCAGGCTTCCTTTGCCCCCTTATGAAATGTTTTGATGGCCATATGTACCTTGAAGCATCCCCTACAACCAAAGTTTCTATACAGAGTGTGCAGAATATCAGGTTTCCTATCTGCTATGACATTGTAGTAAGAGATCAGCAGTGTTCAGTACAAGTGAAATGCATTGAACCCCATTTGCAGCAATATTTCTTTTTTATGTTGTCATATGTTATATTCTTTTCACAGTGATGTTGTGAAGGTTGAAGAAGTGTTTGCTTTCTCCGTACCCTCTTTTTCCTCTCCTTACTCCTATTTTCAGGGACTTTTATGATTATACCACTTTGGTTGTACCCTGAAGGTTACTGAGGCTTCACAGCTCCTGTTGGCCACAATAGGAAGCACTGAGCACTTGGTAACTGTCAGCATCAGACTCTTTATTTTATAATAAAATCTGCTCCACAGGTTTGCTTATAAATCTGCTACCTAGGTGCAACTTTATAAAAGTCGTCTTTTTCTTTTAGAGGATTTTAGAGGTTTACTTTTTCTTTTAAGAACTGAAATAGGTCAGTGCCAGTTTCAAAGCTGACACTGTGTGGATTGTATGTTTCTTTAAACTGGTGCCTTTTTGTTTTTTAGAGTGTCATTAGAAGCAAACAAGTTATTTACCTGGAAGAAGGGTGACATTGCTTAAACAGGAGCGACTTGGTGCAGGATGACAGCTGGTTATGGTGTGATAGTTTGGCCCCGCTGCGATGGATAGGACGCTGCCATGAATTGGCATTGGCTGGACACCCCCATGCCCTTATAGGAGCTCTGCTTCAATCCCCCGGTGAGACAGTGACAAACTAGAATGCTATATATAGGAATTAACAAGGAAGTTATCGCTGCTGCTCCTCTGTAAATATCTGAGTGCTTTGCTGCCTGTTTATTGCTGTAGGAATTCAAGTTGCCCAAAGTTATTAACCGAGCTTGTAAAGCTGGGCTGGACTTTGGTGTCTGTATAAGTGGGCTCTGCTGTCCACAGACCCTCCTGGCTGCAAAGGCACACAGGCTTTTGCAGTGAACAGTTCAGTTTACATCGAAATGTCAAAGATGTTTTTCTTTTAAATGGGCTACATTTTGCCCTGAATCTTTTGCTAGGAACTCCCCTTGGGAATGCCTTAAAATGAGGAATAGGACTTTGGCTTCACCAAAACATAATGTGGGAGAATTAAATTGATTTTTTTTTTTCCTTCAGTTGCAAATTGGTTTCGTACTCTGTGTCCAGAGGCAGAAGATTCAAACTCTTTAAGAGCATAGAAGGGATTGTGGCAAAATGCATAATGAGTAAGAGTCATAGTTACCTTAAATAAATACTGCTCACTCTTTTTTTTTTTTCCCAAAGTGCTTTTGTGATCAGAATTCATTTCATCAAGGGAAATTAAGCTTTGAAAGAGATTTTAATTTCGTAGCATTTGTAAACATTTTAGGTACATTCCACCTTTGCGAGGCCATGTTCTGCAGTCATAATGCTGCCAGGGTTGTTTGCATCTAAGGCTAGAGTTTTTAGTGTCTTTTTTTTTTTTTTAAGACAATTTTAAATACTTAGAATTGTATTTGTAAAATAGTAAGCTTAATTATAATGGGGAGAAAGATTATATTTCAAGGTTGTGATGATATGAAGGACCTTAAAAATAAGTGTATATTTAATTCTGTTACAGAAATGTATTTCTATAATAAAATAATTTTGATCATACTATGCCTTAAATTATCACCACTGGAAGGTTCTTAAAGTTCAAATACATTGAAATCTTAGAGCTGAAATATATACTTCAAAATACTGCTATATTCTGGGAACAACCCTGAACAGCTACCACTGTATTTTAAGATGTGTAACTTAACATAATTTCTTACATATAACATGCATATCTTGTGTACTGATCCATTTGGTAACTCAGTGGAAATTTCAGTGAGAAGGTTTTATTTTTAGAAACTTATTAAAATCCAGGTTAATGAAAATTTGATGCTTGAAGTGTATAGAAATGTTCACAGCCATCGCTATTGGAACTTGTAGCCTTGCATAAATGAGACATACGAGCCTGGTGCTTTTTGTGAGCACCTAACTTTTGTATTCTGCAGTACAGTATTCTCTCCTGGCTTCCCTAGCCCATTCCTTGGAGGAACAGCACAAATTTGCTGTTAATTTTGCAGAAGAAACCTGTACGCTTGTGCTGTGAGCACAAACAAGTGTGTCGCAGTGTCCCGAAATGTTGATACCTGAAGGAAACCACAAAGTCTGCCTTTTCTCCAGCACTTGTAAGCATTAAGCAGAGAATCGACCATCATCAAAGATCACCCAGTTGCTGTTTCATGTAAGCTGCCTCCTTATGTTCAGAACTTACTAAAAAAAATTGTGGAAAACTGCTACTATGCCAGAAATGTAAACAAGAAAATCTCATTGTTCCATTTCTTTGCTCAGTGGAAAATATCACCACACTTTAATGACTATACAACCTAATCNTCTTTTCTTTTCTTTTCTTTTCTTTTCTTTTCTTTTCTTTTCTTTTCTTTTCTTTTCTTTTCTTTTCTTTTCTTTTCTTTTCTTTTCTTTTCTTTTCTTTTCTTTTCTTTTCTTTTCTTTTCTTTTCTTTTAATTTTAATAATGCTTTTCTGCATTCCTTAAAGATTTTCATAGAAAGGAAACAAAGTATTTAAGATTTTTTTTTAAACAAAAAACAACCTACAAAACTCCCCTGTCCAACCTCCCTAAAAACCCACTCTCTTTAGATAGGAATACCTAAACCTTTCCTTGATCTAAGAAGAACAAAAACTCATAGGCAGCATCAAAGGAAAAGTGCTCTCTTAATGCTATTAAAACATGGGGTATGTTTCTGTTTGAAATTTTTGCACCAGCTTGTGTATGACTCTGTGACATCCCTTAAATGTACTTGTTTTTTTTCCTGCTCTCTGCTTTTTTTGTTGTTGTTTTCTCTTTTGTTTGTTATTGTTGTATATATTCACTGAAATACAACATTTACTGTAATGTATATACAGGTGTATGGTTCAGGTATGGCATCATGGTTAGCAGTGTTTGCTGGTTCCTGGACAATGATACTATCCAAGTAAGATGCTGGGCATCATCATACTTTGCTCTTGCTTTTGATCTCTTAATTTTTAATAAAACTCCATGTGTCCAGATACTGTGGGTTTCTGACTGTCACTTGAGGGTGCCTAAACTGCAGATGCTGCCAATTAATGACTTTATATGTTGAGTAGGTTATGAACCTTCAGTGTGAAGATCCAAAGTTTTTTTTTTTTTTTTTTTTCCTTGGCTGTGGGCTTCTTGCTGGTAGCAGAAGCTGTGGGCCTGCATCACTTTTTCTAGATAGTACATGGGAAATCTTACCACTAGCAATTCCCTGTTGTGTACAAATGTCTTTAAAAGACAAACGTGTGTATGCCCCAAATAACAAACATAGCCCTGGCGTGTACGACTCTTTAGGTATTATTACAGGGGTAAAATAAATAAATAAAAAATCCTAAAATATAGCACCTTATTCCCCATAGCTGGGGGCTGTGCTTGTTTTGCTGATGCTTCCTCTCCCCAGCCTTTGGTTACATCTTTGGAGGGAACTGGTGGCTCTGTCCTGATGCTTTTTTTGGTAGAAGGTGGGGGCTGAGTTGTTTTGTGTTGATAGAGATTTACTCTACAGCTTTGGAAATCTTTATCTGTATAGAAGAGAATTGGACAGGCTTCATGGTCCTCCAGATTTATCCGTAACCATGAAGGATAGGAGGAGCCAGCTTGATGTGGAGGGATAATACCACCTCGCCTAGTAGGAAATGTTTGCTTTGCTTCATCATGAAGTGCTGATTCAGCTGCAATGATAGTGGCACAAGCAGTAACACTACAAAACTAATACTGAGGTAAGCAAGGCTGAAATGAATATAGCCTGTAAAATGGAAATAGAGCAATAAATGATACCCGTGGACTTGCAGCAGTGTTTGTTGACAGCCTGCGTAGCGCAACAGATGTGTCTTGTGACAAACCAAGAAGCTAACTTGAAAAACCTTAAGGGATTTATGTGTGTGTTTTTTTTTTTTTTTCCCAATCAGACTTTTGAGAGAGAGAAGAACTGCTTTTGCTTATTTAAGATTTTTGGTCTTCACAGGAAGCAGCTTTAATCTTCCAAGCAGGAGGTAGGATAGACTCTCCATCTGTGACCTGAACCTTGCAGGTAGCAAGCCTAATCTCATGTCTCTTGTCAGTCTGTTAACATAGCAAATAGTTAAACTAGCCGTCCTTCTCTTTTCAGATGCTGGCTCTTGTGTTCTTGGCTACAGGGATTAAATGGTCATGAGGGCTGGCGTGAGTGGTGGAAGTTTACATATTTTTCCCTCTTTATTTTGTGTTTCCTGTATTATTATGCCTTCCAAGTTTTCCTCCCTTCTATTACTATCTCTTACCACAGGACTTTAAGACTTTTCTTTTTGGTCAAACAACATCTCTTGGCCCCTTTCTAATCCTTTTCCTTGCATTTTCCTCATATGGTTGAAGTTAGAGTAGGGGTGAGAAGTGTAGAGGAATGAGAAGAGAAGTTTAAAAAAAACAAGAGGCTTTTCTTTTATTAACAGGAGTCTGAGTCGCTGCTCCATGCTGGTGACCGCTCCCAAGCAAGGTGACAGCAGTCAGAACTCTGAAGATTTAGGATAAACATTCCAAGCAAGGTTTACCCTGGATTTTTTTAATGAAGTTTTCATTTATGACATGTAGTTTGATATTGCTAAAACTCCTCAGCAGCTCAGTAACTGCTATCTTCTTGTCATTCAGTGGTTGGTGCAAAAGAGTCAGAAAGCAAATGTATTTTGTTTTCAATGTTTCCTGAATTAACAAATGAGAGAGTGAAAAATGAGAACTACCTTGCTGAAGACCACTGAAAATTGCTTGGGACAGCATGTGATTGGCCTTGGCCAGTTTGCATATCTTTTGATACGTTTTTGTAAAGATACTTCCAACTAATATATAATATTAAATACACAATATTTATATTAACATTAAAAAGTATTTTATATGATAATATAAAATAATACACAATATTAATTATTAATATTAAATCCTTTCTGAGTTGGGTGAAAGCTTTGAACTGGTAAGAGTCTCTTACCTTGACCCTGCTGAGGTCAAGGTGGTCTGCTTTATGTACTAATGTGAACTGAAAACAACCAGTTCCTGCGCCAAGTTTACAAAAACACTTCAGAGTGGCTGGGTAAGCAGCAGCTTTGCCTCATTATCCCTGTGTTTTCTCATCTGTGCCCACACAGCTCCTATTGCCTATTGAATGCAGTCTCATCTGGGAGAGGGACTGTCTTCCTGTTGTTTTGTACAGTGTGTAGCACGATGACGACATGATCTGTGATAGTCTTATGGTAATAATGCAGATAAGAACAACCCAATACAACTTCTACTTACTTCAGTCTCTAAAGCTAATTTAAGGTGAGATTTTGTTAAGTACTTGCATTATCTCTATTTCCCCTGTGAAGTTCTCTGAATGCTGTATTATTGCCAGTGCTAGAAGAATAAGCAGTAAAGGGTGTTTTTCTGCATTATAACCTCTAATATTTTATGTCTATGTATGCAGCTACATAAATATACAGTTTATAATACATAGTTTTGTATAGCAATGCATTGATTTTAAACTCATTTTAACTCCACTGTTCCTACCAGTGTAGTTCAGTTAAGGTAGCACTAGTCTGTTTTGTATGAAGATGACTGTGAAATTGTCTGACTCGGTTTCAGAGAATGACCTGGACTGAGAGAAGTTGTACTTGTTGCAGCTGAGGTAGAGACATGCATTGTTCTGTTTGCTTTAGGAGTTTCTTCTTCAGAGCAGAAAAGCTAATGCACAGGTTATCGTGATTTGCCTGTCAGTAAAAGGACGGTTGAAATGCTGCGGGGAAACAAAAATCAGCAAGAGTTGTAATCACTACAGCAAATATATCAAAATTACAAGGATCTCAAAGAACAGAACCTTTCTTTTGGAAGGGACTTGCTTTTCTGCATCAAGTAGCACAATATTCTTGACATACTTGTAGTGTCAGCTATCTTTTTTTTTGTTCAGTGGGCTTTAAAATAATAGCAGTTATGTCTCCTTTGGGCCTTTTGCTTCATCTTTGGAAAAATCATACTTACAGAGTTGAGCATGCTGCTAAATTTCATTCAGCATATGAATTTCTCTTACTAGCTCTCTACATGGATTTCTAAGGTTAGAAATTGTATGCATTATGAACTAACTTCTGGAAAGCCTTTAAAAAATAATGTGCATGATGTTGGGAGCACAGATGAAGTTGTTACTAAAAATGAAATAAGACATCTTGGAACAGCTTTTGGGGGTTGGTATATAATTCAAAGATGAGCTCTACTAAACCATCCTATTCTAAATTCAGCCTTCTGACTTAAGGCTAAATGTTGATTATTTTAAAGCATTAAAATACATTCAGAGAAAATTTGAGCCAAAACTAGTTAACAAGTATGAGGCAATTGGTTGTTTAATTTTGTTTTTGATTTCCATAAACAAAACTCAGGGAATGCCTGGGTAGCAGTTACAGCATATTATTATTATTACCTTTCTCATTACCATACAGACTTGTTGTCTCAAAAACTGCAAAGTTTCTGTGATGGATGACTTCCATAGTTTGATTGTTTAAACAAACAAAAATAAAACCACACCAAAATTTGGCAATTCTGAAAGCGATCATTGTTGGTGGTGCTATACTACATTTAATTTGCCCACTAGATAATAAAGTTACTGCAGAAATTAATCCATTAGAAATTATGTTGCAGACAGTGGATTTTGAACTATGGAAAATAAGACTTAGCCATGAGGGCTTCACACATGGGCTGTCTGCATGCTGTTTGGCCAGCGTAAACGTGGTAGGTGTGCAGTGAAAAAAAAAAGCTGAATATATATGATTTTCATTAGCAGACTTCATATACTCATGCCAGTGTTTAAGATATGGTATCTCTCTTTATGTATGTCTATATGTACACACAAAAACACACTTTTCCCTAGCTAAATACATATTTTAATCTTTTACAATTAATAGCTTTATACAAGGAGAAAAGTGTAAACTGTGTTTCTTTTTAGTATCTACCATCTGGAAGTTTGGAGAGAGATGGATAGATATTTAAAAACAAAAATACTTCTAAATAATGAATTGTAGTAGAAAGATGCAAGACACTTTCCTTGAACTCATCCAATATTTTGAGCCTATTCTTAAATCTTTGTGAAGCATATGGTACTTGACAAACTGAGAGTTTAATGAACCCCTAATTTTTCAGTAGAAAAAAGGCCTGTAACACAGAGAAAGATACCTTTAAAATTAATACTTTTAAAATTACATTCTTATGGCTGTTACCAAGGCTACTGATTGTGATAGTATTTATTTTCAAAAGTCGCAGAAGAACAGTAGCTATTCAAAATGTTGCTTAGAGCTATTCTTGCATTATGCATTTTCGAAAGATTCTTTGGTGTGAAAATAGCCATATTGCTACAGCAGCAAATCTCTATAAATTAATTAAATACATGAACTAGATTTTTTTTAAAGTGTTTGCCACAAATAAAATATGCAAAACACCTTCTAAAGAGCATCTGATGTGAGAATGGTTTAGGCTCTTTCTTTCACTGAGCACAGTTAAAATGGGGAGTTTGCTTCCAAAGCAATGTGGAGCGTCACCTGTCTCATTCCTCCCCCCCCCAAAATGCTTCAGAAGTGAAGATACTTGAGATTTTATCACTACTTCTGCGTATTTTTTTTCTCTGTGTCACCAAATGTACTCTGGATGCTCAAGCTGACTGTTGATTTTGTACAATTTACTCCAACGTCCACCCAGGCTTGCTCTTGTCCAACGTGATTCCCCTGCCCCTTTCAGCCCTGACCACGCGGATGCTCCGATGAGCTGTCCTTTTGCTCTCTCACATATATGCAGGAGTGATCTTTTGGACTGTAACTTTGAGATCTTGTGCTGTGTGGGGATGCAGCAGCAGGAGTTTTCTTCTGGCATAGTTGTCTCAGTGTCTCCTCTCCTTCTCTTGATTTCTCCATTTTGATTTTGCAACGGGAAGCTGCCCTGCTTTTGAAATGCCTAAATCTGTATGTCTGTGATAGGCCCTTATGGCTGCTAAAATAAGTATTTCAGAGCTGTAGCTGTGCTGCATTCCCCTGCTGAGCAAGTACGCTACCAGAAAAGAAAACAACCAGTGCCTTATTTTATATTTTATTTCTTTTCTTTTTTTCCTTTTTTTTTTTTTTTCTTAGGGAAAAACTAAAAGCTACAGATGCCATAAAGGGTGTAGCTCACTACTGGATCTCTAAAAACATTTTTTTTTTTTTTTAATTCCAGAAAAACTTTTTGCAAAAATCAGCATGTAAACAAGAAGCCCCTTCAGACCCAGAGGCCGCTTCGTTATTTCCTCAGGGAGGCCTCGCTGGCCGGCAGGCGGGAGCGGGCAGCGGGTGCCTCGTCCTCCTCAGCCGCGCCGCCCTGGGGGTAGACCACGAAACACAGCTTCTGTCCCCAGCACGTCACCGACTCTGCAGAGAGCAAGCGTGCAGCGGTTAGCATGGCAGCTCGAGTGCTTCTCGACAAAGGTGTGATGCCTGAACGATGCAACGCTTGACCTTGCGGCCATTTTCCCTGTTGAGGCCCTTGACCCTGCTGCACCGCCCTCCACTCCTCCAACTGCTTCTATCTCTAGCGAAGTGACAAAATAGTGTTTGCAAAGCACAGGTGGATTAAAATTGGGCAGCTTTAGAAATGTGAAGGGTCCTTCACTCTCCCCAGAGGCCCGTGGAGCTGGTGCAGGAGGCAGCAGGGCCGGGCCAGGCCAGGCCTGGTGCTGCGCTGTCCCTGAGGCTGCGCTGGGGCCCGCTGGTCACCATGAGCCTGAGGAGAGACCGGCCGCAGCCAGCGGGTGCCCTCTCACCCGAGCCGAGGGCTCCTCTTGCTCATGTGAAGTCCTTGCCTCAGAGCAAAGCAGTTACAAGCCAAGCACAACCAAATCCCATGTGACTTGTGCACAGTTTTATGTCAGTGACAAAGTAAGGCTTTCCTATCTTTTGAGTGTGAAATAATTCATCATGTTGTGCAGGGATTGTGCAGTGCTGGTGGGAGGAAAGCAGGGTGAGGGACAGGCAGAGCTCTGCCATTTATCATTCTTTTTGTGATAGTTCATTTGGGCTTTACATGCTTAAAGTCATATTCCTGTGCATCGGCTTTGTGGCTGAGGCCATGGTGAACAAGCTGAGTGGATGGGGGGATGCACAGGGACACAAAAGGAGGCAAATGGGCCACAAAGATGATCAGAGGGCTGGAGCACCTCTCCTATGGAGACAGGCTGAGGGAGTTGGGGTTGTTCAACCTGGAGAAGAGAAGGCTCCAGGGAGACCTTATAGAGGCCTTCCAGTACCTAAAGGGGGCCCTACAAGAAAGCAGGAGAGGGCCTCTTTGCCTGGCAGTGTAGTAATAGGACAAGGAGTAATGTTTTTAAACTAAAAAAAGGGTAGACTTAGATTAGATATTAGGAAGAAATTCTTTACTATGAGGGTGGTGAGGCACTGGAATGGGTTGCCCAGAGAGGTTGTGGATGCCCCATCCTTGGAAGTGTTTAAGACCGGGTTGGATGAGGCTTTGAGCAACCTGGCCTAGTGGGAGGTTGGACCTAGATGAGCTTTAAGGTCCCTTCCAACCCATTTATGAAATATGCCAAGGAGTGAGGAAAGCAGTTGCCCACATGAACATGCTGCACAACTGCACAACTGCAAAAATGCAACCGCTTCTTCCTGTCTGGGGGTCACCCACACTATGTCTGTCTGCCTGACGGCTTGTCATTACTTCTGATTTAAAAACAAAGTATTTCCATCTGTGAGCAGCACCTGGCCCGCTTTGTATAGTGGTCTAAGGGCTGCGCATGACTGACAGTGGTGGTTGGGCTTGCTAGAGGACTTGGCACTGGCTGCATGGAGGTTGAGCAGAGTCCTGCAGACCCTAGTGTGAGTGTTGGCTGTGAGGAATGCACCAAGTCATTGCGGCGCTGCTTACCTGTTAGCCTATTTACACACTTTGGTTTATTTCTCCAGTAGACTCCAAGAAAAAACACTGGCACTCCAGTTAAAATGATAATGAGTCCGACTCCACAAACAACTGGCTCAGAGTATAAGCTGAAGATCAGCAGAAATGCCCAAAATGCCAGGTAAGTGACAGGGATGAGGAGGTTCACCTGGGTGGAGAGAACAGAGCAGAGTGTGACTGTGCGAAGTGACAGTGTCAGCTGGCTGGCGGTGGGGGCCAAGGCGTCAGGAGCCCCCCGGGTTGTGTCCCCCTTCCTTCTGCCACTGTTATCCTCTCTGCCCATCCTGGCAAGTTTACTTCTGGAAGCCTTTGTATCCCATTTTCTCACAGATGGCACTTTAGGGCATGGTTTGGGACCCTGAAATATTACCATTACATCCAAAAATGAACTGATCTTCAAAACTGGAGGACAGAGGGTTTGATGTGCCTGTCCTGCCCTTTGCATTGCTACTGCAGCCAAGGGATTTAGCTTTAAGATTTTCACCTTGATAGGTCTGAAGATTTTGGGTTTCTTCCAGCGTAACACGATCAGGCCTATAATTGTCACTCCATAGCAGAGGTAGTTAATAAATGACACATAGTTGATTAGTGTGTATGTGTCTCCAACAAGCATGATGATAAGAGTGGCCAAACACTGCAGAGAGAAAAATGGTCTTACGTGAGTCATTACTAATAAGGTAGCTTGAAAGCAGTAAAAACAAGCCAAAAAAACTAAAAGCAGTTAAACTCCTGTGGTTTACGGCCCCGCTGTGCTGCCTGAACAGGACATTTCTGTACCTGCTTTCAATGACTGCGCTCCACCGATTTCTGTTTTAAAAGCTATTGGACCCTACAATAAGGACTTCTGGCAAAGGTAAGGTTGTCTATTATGAGAAAAGAGGGATTTCTTGTAGACTAATATTTTGTGGTCAGTGCACTACTTTGTTGCAGGTGCCCTGTATATTATAAAGAATAAAAGCTTTGCCCTTTCTCCCCACTGGCCGTGGCTGATGCTGCAGATGACCGACATCGTTAATCTCTTGAGCATTACTTGTGTTAGGAAACTGGCAGACAGATGGTGGAAATTTCCATGCAGACTCTTGCTTGTTTGTACTTTATTTCTGAATAACTCTGTAAAGTCAGGACAGCTGGCTCAGGGTTCGTGGGGTTGCTCCTCAGATCCTGCCCCCCATGCCCATCAGTACCACAGGGTATAAGCCCCCCTCACGCCACGTACCCATCCTGTAAATGTTGTCTGCTGGTGACCAAAGCCTAAGGGAAATTAAGTGTCCAAATCCCTCCAGAGAGCTTTCCGGATTTGGCTCCGTGTTACTCCAGGCTCTCTTTTTGCTTATGTCCTTTTTTCTTAATTGGCTGTTTTAATAGCAAAGGCCTCTAAGGAGGGAAGATTTCTGTATCACTGACACCAGTAATTATGCACCACCATAATCAAATGACCTGTTGGTCTCTCCATTCCCCTGTTAAAAGCCTCATAGGCTATGCGGGGGTGGAGGGGATTTCAACATCTTGAGCAGTCTCATGACAAAAGTCATCTGAAATAGGGCAGTGTTTTATACTGGTGACACTTTACATGTTTCCTGCTTTCCTCTGAAAGGTGCGCGGTGTCAGACACACATCTGACCCTTTCCTGCCCCTAACAGGTTTTGCATTGAAGACACTTGGGGCGATGAGGTTTCTTGCGTAGGTGACACGAATGTGTCAGAGCTGCTTGCCGCGTGGGCGTAATTCCTGAGTGGTACTGGGCTGCAGAGGAGTGTGCTGTTTCCTCCCCTGATTACCATGCCTGACGACAGCCTTGCGCAGCAGGCAGGAGAGCCTGTCACTCTCCGCTGTCTTGCAAAAAAAACAGTCTGTTTATTTTGCATTTAGCTTGGACACTTCATCTTTGAAAGAATTAGTAAAAATACAGGTCTCAGTGGTGATGTTAAAAAGGCCTTTCTCTATGTACAAAGAAACCTTTCTCCATGCAAAAAGCTAGGTGTGATTCATTGAAAAAGAAAAGAGAATGTGATGTATTAATTAGGTTTGCCTGAAGTCTGACCTAATTTGCTATTGTAGCTGCCTACACTATATTATTTTTATATTTCTATTTGTTAAGAAATTAATATTTCATAGCAGCATTTGATATACCCTGAGCTGCATTAAAGTACCTTCAAATGATGGATTGATATGCAGTGTTGGTTCTGTAATTTGCGCTGTAATTTAAGGGAAACATTTGGAGCAGACTGGGAGGCTGGCATACGCCTGATTTATAAGGCTGCTCACAGCCTGCTCATGTTGTGGCTATTTCGGAGTGAAACAGCCTCTGAAACTCAGCATGTTATTTGAGCTGATGTATTTCTAAGGGCAAAGAAGTTTTGCTTCATCGGCATCAGCAGAGTTCAGCTGCCTGGCATGAGTCCAGGATGGAGCTGGTGCTTTCTGTTTGCTCGAGACAGGACAGATGGGCTGTATGGTTTACCCCGAAACCCTGTACAGGCAATACATGAGATGCTTGTGATCGGGCACTAAGCCCTGGGAATGCCATAAAGCCTCAGCTATACAGGTATTTTGTCATAAAAGTGGAATGTGCAGAAGGCTTATCTGATGAAATTATGTCTGGATGTATTGTGCCAGAATTGCCGTTAGAGTCAGGAGAGTCACATAAATGTGCGCCTTCTTAGTGCATCTTGCGTCAAATCCTCATTGTTTTGAAGTCAGTGGCAAATCTGCAGTCAGCTTTGATGCTGCCGAGATTTCAAGCAGACGCCCTTGGGAGAATTCCCTTGCTTGGGCCTTGAAGTCAGGGACTGCAGCACCAGGGGTCATTTTCCTCTTTAATGTCATCTTTGCCATAGTAAAAAACACTGTATATTCTAACTCTGCTCTTGGTAAAAGTGTATAAAGATCTTTGTTTCAAATAACAACTTCCGTTAGTCATTAGTGTCATGGAAATTTACGAAGTCTAAGAAAAAGAAAGACATCTTCTTTCAGGGAAATAGCAACCTAAAAAGCCAAAAACCTCCCAACATTTCAACTGTTGTTTTCTACTCTTTGTGGGTTACCCTCTTGTTTGCCTGGTGTATTCATTCAGCAGATACTTTATTCAGTGCTGCTGTAATGCTTAGCTCTACTTACTTGTTTTTCACAGAAAAGAAATATTCCAGGTCCTCAGAGCACTGCAGTATCATCCCTCACAAGACATTTTGCTCATTGTGTGTAGCATTTGGAGCACTTTGTCCTCTCCCTGGGACCTGCCATGTCTCTGGCTTTGGCAGCAGGATCTAAACTAGCCCTGCCAGAGTGGAGTTAACAGTGACCACAGGGATTTCCTCCGTGTTAAATGTTTGCAGAAAGCAGGCAAAATTGGTAAAAAGAGCTCATCTTTTCTTAAACGAGTTATCTCCATTTCCAGACAAAGACACTCTCTATCTCCCCTGGGGGTGGGACAAGTGATAATGGGCTTAAATTGCCGCTCAAGTTAGATATTAGGGAATCACTCCAAACTGCAAGGGTAGTTGGGAGTGGGATTATTTAGGAGGCTGAAGGCTGCTTCCTTCTGGAGCCATCAGAGCTTCTCAGCCAGAACCCACCAGCAGTCCTCCTGGACAGCTTGCTTTTCCTCAAGAGTAAAATGACCTCTCCAGGATTTTCCCAGCTCTCCTTTCCATGATTCAATATTTCTAAGAGCTTGCCCCGGTCTGAGCAGGTTACAGGACAACAGGGCAGGGATGGTAAAACTTACACAGACAAGCAGGGCGGGGATAGGCGTGCAGTGCTTCACGTGGATCATGGCAAGCAAACTCGGTAAATGGCCTTCTCGGGCACCAGAGAAACATAACCTGAAAACAAGAACAGGAACACTAATCCACTGCATGCACAACAGCTTTTTCAATATATAGCTGTACAATGTCTCTAATCTCAACTGCCCTCATGGGTCTTGGTGTGGAAAGAAGCTGCTCTCGCTGGGTGCTGGTTTGAGGCTGGGGAGACCAGAGCTTGTTTCTTATCTCCACTAGAGACTCGTGCATAACCTGATGTAAGTTTTTAAACTAAACCGTTCAGTATATGAGGCCTTTTATGGCTAAATGTCATCTGTGAAATCAATTGGTCTGAGATGAATAATTACCTCTGAGGATGAGGACTGAAATCTGCTTAGTCCCTACCTGCCAGCAGCATTGCCTCCTTATCCAGGGTAGGAAGAATACAGTGAAGGTTGTGAGGTGATCAGCCATATGTCGCTAAGGCACAAAAAATCTCATAGATAATGTTTCCAGTGTCAGAAGGGTTTTGGATAAGGTTTCATGTGCCTTAAGATTGCACTTTTAAATGCATAACCTGTTACATATGTACTCCGATTTGTATCTCGTGATACTCATGGAAGTGCTAAGATAAATAACTTTCCTGGGGTACTTAAGAGTTGGATTGTTTCCTCAAAATTTTTTTATAACTTTAAAATTGAGTTCAGACAGCTCAATTAATACAAACAGACTTCACAGATTCTGGTCCTGCTGTCAGCAGTGTACACACAAAACATCTTGCCTGGAAGGAGTTTCTTCATCACAGGAATGATGTGTCTGTATCTGGGAACAGAACCAGGCCCTAAAACTCCTTTTTCAGCTAAGCATAATTTAGCTTGTAGCTACTGGAACTTTATTGATGTAAAATTACTTTGGTTCCATACTAAAGCTGTGTTTGGCTCTTGCTGTGAGTTATTCCACATCTGTAGACACTTTTGGTAGCTCATAAGGATTGTTTTGCAAGAAATTCTGTGATTCAATATTACATTTGCTGATTGAAACAGAGCAATTCATAACTGAACGTATCCAACATGCCCAACAATGATCTCATGTGCTATAACATCCAAAATGGCTAGCTAGCATTTCTTTAGCAAATTAAATTAAAACAGCCCCTCCCCAAATTAGATAATGTTCATAAAATTGTACTCCATCTAACCTTGATGAGGTAAAAAGGTATCCATTTATTCCTCCAAATGTAGATAGGGCCACTGAGACTGGCATAACCCAGGAAAAATAGCCCAGTAACTTTTCACCAAATGTCTAAAGCAACAGAAGGCAGAGAAACTGAAATACACTGCAAAGCACAGAACTGAAATCAAAGTGTATTTTAGACATCCAGGGAATGGTTTACTTACTACCGCCACAGCGTTGGAGGACAAGAGCTCTTGGGGTGACATGGCAGTGAAATATGCAATGTTGGTGAACGTGTACACAAATGTCACCAATGGGATGGATATGAATATGGCACGAGGTAGGTTCCTAATAAAAGAATTAGGAGGGTAGATAAGAATTTACAGTCGTACACAGTGAGACCACAACAGCCTTGTACAGCCCGGGGCGTTCAGCCAACCGCGTGGGCTTATCTGCTGTTTCTCAGGCCGTGACAGAGAGCACAGCCTCTATCGCCTGTTAGACCCGGTGCGATTTTAAGAAGGCTAAAACTATGAAACTTCGTCATGCTTCATGTGACAAATAATGCCCCATGCTTCCATGGGGCTGTCGATTTGGATTAAGGCAGCATGTTACTTAAAAAATAAAATGCCTTGGTTCGTGTCATCTTCATCTACTGTGGAAATTAATCAGATCCTGTCATTCAGGTGACTACCTTGGCCTGTCCCATGCTGTGAACCTCATTTGGTCATACAATGCCATGGTAACCTACAGGGGGTGAAGATCTACTTAATTGCCAATCCAGAGACCTCTTTAGAGGTGGACAGCTGAACAGTTCTGTTCTAATGCAATAATGCATTTTTCTCTGTCAGATTTGGAAAAAAGTTTTTATTTTTATTTTTTTTAAGAGAAAAGTGCTTTAACCCTTGTGATTTTGATTGGATTTAGTAAAAATGGAAGATATTTTTGGTTACTGAATGACTTTTTAATATTTTATTTTCCCTTCAGAGGCCACCAAAAAAAAAAGTCCATTCACTCCCTTTTTATTTCTCAACTGAGGCCATATTTGCCTTATTTAAGTCATAACTTTTCATTGTTCAGCTTTGAAATTGTGGTGGCCCATTAAAATGCTGGTATTTTAATGAGGGAACACATTACCAATTTTTCTTTATCCCTGCCAAGATCTCTGGGTGTGCACTTTACCACTCAGTTGTGTGAAGGCATGTGCAGGGCTGCTCGTGAGACTGCAGCTTTAATTCATTTTCATCCAGGCTGTGCAAGAGCTTAAACTTCTCCTTGTTTAATTGCTGCGTGCATTGAATGCCCAGAAATAACTGATGCTCCGAGAGCTGCTCTTGGCATTCATCATTCCATTTTATCATCTCAGAAATTTTGAAATATTTGAGCTTTGCTTTACTAAACTAAAATTCGCTCTCCCTCTGGCTTTCCCAGCCTGCTGGTGATAAATCATTTCAAAGCCCCTTCCCGCATGCACGATCACCAGAGACATGATGTGGGGCACCCTGGAGGGTGGGTGCCTGCAGCCACGCTGCAGGTACAGGTGCAGGGTAGGGAGAGCTGTCTGCACTATCAAATAACTTTCTAATCTTCTCTTTCAGGTGTTTGTGTAAGATCCCCTTTGGGTGAACAAGCAAAGCAACTTGCAGTATAATTCAACATTTTTCTAATAGCAGACAGTGATTCTCCCCATAGGTAAGTCTGGCATCTCATCAATGGTTAATTTTCTGCTATGGATGCACTGTATGATTCGACAGTGCCATAATGATAATACTTTGTCCATAGGCTGTTTTGAATGAGTTGATGCTTTGTGCAATCTATTTCTAATTTCAGCATGGTGTTTCTTTAACTCGCCTGTTATCCATTCTAAACAAAAAATCTCTCCTTTAGAAATGCCAGTCCTGTAGATGTGTAATGACATCACTGCAGCTTATTAAATGAATGATATTATCAGATGGCTCCAATGTCACAGCACTTCAAAACAATTTGGATGACATGGAAATGGATACTTGCCTGCGGGGATCAACCAGCTCTTCTGTTACATAGTTCAAGAAGTTCCAGCCACTGAATGCAAACGACCCTTGAAGGAAAGCTAACGCTAAATGCCCCACGGATGGAGTCATCCAAAAATTGAATGCTTTGCTGGGTGTCAGCTCTTCATAGCTTCCTGCACAGAAAGCACAAGCGAGAGGTTAAACCTTCCCCTGAGAGAAGTGCTACCCACCAGAGACACCAGGAAATAGGCGAACTTTTGTTTTTTATTCTTTTTTTATTGCTCAAGTGGATTTGAGACTCCATGCTCTTCATGTTCTGCAAGTCACCACGGGCTGACACTGCACTTGCAGTGCTTCCTATGGGATGGCATCCTGGGGAGGCAGCTCTATCTGTACACACAGGCACTGCTCTGCAGCTATCTCTGCCACAGCACCAGCATCACTTCTGCGACGTACAGGACCCCTTGTCAACTTGCGCTGTTGGAGGATGGCTCCTTTCGGGGTAAACTCCTGTCTGTTCTTAACGTGGTTATCTTTTGCAAGAGTTTGATGTTGCTTAGTAGAACTACTGGAAAAATAAAATATCTATGGGGCTGGAACATTTGTCAAGACTGTGGAACTGTTATCACTGAGAAAATTTTTCTGTTCTCTGTAAATGCTCCATTTCATCTTTCTTTACATGGCTCATCGTATACATGATAAAAGTATCATGTGTTCTCTGTTTTCCATGCAGTTGGTGATTCAGCAAGACATTTTTGCCTTATTCAGTTTACACCCAGAGGACCTTAAAATTTGAGGAGCATACAACAGATTATAAATTTTCTGTAACTACTCTAAATCATCTTCAGACACACTCCTTTATTCTGTCAAAACCAACAATGTAGGGCAGAAAGAAATGTGTTTAAGGAGGACACAGCTGGTTTCTCTGTTGCGCCATCCTTTTCATGACTCCATACACTATTGTCATACAGAGGATACACCTCCAGCGTGCCTGTGCTTGGAAGAAATCCCTCAGCAGCACCAGAGATGAATGATTTTCCATTAGGTCACATACATCTGCTGTGTGGGGGTGTCTTTATCCAGGTGCCCCCACCTGAAACCAGCTCCATCGAGCCCAGGGAGCACCCGCATCCACCAGAGCCCTTTGCAGCACAGGGGCTGCTCCGAGGGGCACAACCTGGCCCTGCCGCTCAGCTAAAACCTATTGCGCCTTCAGGTTGCTTGGTAAGGAGAGTGGGAAAAATCAAGTCTAGCAACAGTACCATACCCGTGTTAGAGCTGTCTCACAGAGTACCTTTAAAGATCTGTATGAAGCCCACAGTAATGATAAGGGCCAAGGCTAAGAGTTTTCCTGCTGTAAATATATCCTGAATGCGTGTTGCCCATCGAACGCTGGAGCTGTTCACCCAGGTCAGGAGTACTGGAGAGCAAAAGACTGAATTCAGTGAAACGAAATTACGTTTATTTACGAACACACAGTCAAAGCACTGTAAAACTGACTGCCACGTGTTCCCGCAGGGAGCTCAGCACGGCTGTGAGCGAGGGTGAGGAGGGGAATGGTCTTGCCCTAAGAGGTGCCCAGCTGCAGACAAGCATCCATCATAGCTTTCCCCTCTGGGACTCTGCTGCTGGGGCTCCCCCAGCTCGATGAACTGTGCCTGGCCAGAGCTCAACGTGCTGAGCCAGGATTCCTGCCTCCTCACAGGAAACGGTGAACGTCTTCTTTCCCTGTAGCTCTACTTCACTCCTGCCAGCTTGGTAAGTAATTAATGCAGAGCCGGTGGCGGTCTGCACTTCCTACATGCTTGCATTTGTGAATGTAAAAAAGACTGGGAGGGGCTTAGGCAGTGGGAAACCTGTGCTGGGTGAGCTCACCTGCCTCCGCTCCCCACGACCTGCTCCAGCCCACTGTGCTCCTCGCAGGCAGGCGGGGAGGGACTGAACATCCCCCACAGGGCACAGTGTCTGTCCTGGGACCTTCCCACCCGCCTTTCAGGTTGCGGCCATGCCCCTGGCACAGCGGGACATAAGCCCAGCCTCGCTGGAGCGGCCCCTCGAGCGGTCTTGTGCAAAACTGAGGCAAGTTGCATGTGTGCGAGAAGGAAATACTCACGTAAACACACCATGGAGAGGATCCTGGAGGCATTATAGGGGGGAATACAGTTAGGGAACACAGGCTGCAGGACATAGTTTGAGAAGGTCAGCGCAATGACAGCTAGACTGGTAGGGTACATGATAAGCACCGCGCTCCAGAGCAGAAGAAACCTGAAAACACAAGAAAAAGCACAAGAAAAAAGGGCTGGGGTGTGCTGGAGGAGGGTAACACACGATCAGCTGTGCAGCACTTTGGGATGGCACCCACGGCATTGGACTGAGTGTCCTCATCCCAATACCCAACAGTCACCTACTTGTGCTTCTCCTCATCCCTTTTCCCATGCTCCCAGCACAAGCTAGATTTTAAATTAAACATTTCTAAGCAAAACACATTTTAGGAATGTATTGAGAGTGAGGATTATGATCATTGTGCACCCTTTGATTTAGCTTTGTGTGTCAAAGTGAAGGTGGCTCAGTTGCTCCTGGGCTGATGTGTTATCACGTTTCAGGCATCTCTGAAGGGTTTTAGCTGCTGCCAGCTCCCTTCCAGTTACTGGGTGGTTTCTTGTCATCATCCAGGCTGGCTCCACACCCTGAGCTGGGGCAGCTCGGTGCTGAAGTGCTCTGTGTTCACCCATCTGGGTTCACCTGGGCTGGTTGCCTGGCCTCAGCTGTGGCTGAAGGCGATTGCACCAAACCAGGAATCCTGGCAAACATGAAGCGTGAGATCTTTTGGTTCTCACTCTGGGGAAAGGAAATAATACTTATCTTATAAAGGCAGCAGTGGATCCAGTTTGTGTTTTAAAACGTAGAGGAAGGTGGTCACCGCAAGAAAGTGAACTCTTTCTTGCCATATACATATACACATAGATACATGTAAATACAGATATACACACACATTAATTCATTCTATTCATGCACCAGTATAGTGCGAAGGGGTGCCCAGCAAAAATGAGGATCAGAAATGACATTTCCAAATAGCGTAATTTGTTGCTCTTTCAATGGCTGCTCGCTCCCAGCATGCCTGCCTGCTGCCCACCCCTCAAATTTGGCACAGCTGGGGAGGTCTCTCCTGGTGCAGCTGACCTGGGTGGGAGTGCTGTGCCTGGTGCTCCTTGGCCAAGGCGGTAAGTGTTTCTCAATCCTCTCCTTTGCCTTGCCTCGTTGTTTCTGAGAAGTATGGGGCAACTTGACACTTCCCTTTTCTTATTAACTACAGAGAGTTAATTTGGTAAATTTTCATGATGCAAGTGCTTCTCAAATAGCACTGTTGTTTTTTAAAACCCAACGCATGTCTGTGAGACTCCTTTTTTTCAATTCTTAACACTTTTTATTGTGGTTCAGAGGGGTTTCCTCCGGTAACTGGTTTGGCCATGCGGTGCTGAGGGCTACGCACCCAGGCTGGGGCAGCCCTGCGGACCCTGCTCACCCAGCAGGAGCCTGTGTGCTGCAGGCTGCACAGGGACCTGCTGGGTTACATCACTGAAAACTAAATATGTTTTAAAGACTGAAATAATCTTTTGTGATAGTATTCTTGTGGTGTTGGGTGAATTTAGGCTCAGACCTTACTGCCCTTGAACAAGCCCCAGCTGTGTGTGCCCCAGAGGCATCACCTGCAGCTGATGGGGATCTGGCAGAGCCACACAGGCGATGTTTACTTTGGGGCGGAATGCCTTGGTTCCTCCCTATGGCTTTTGTCTTCTTCCCATGCAGTTTGTGTAGACCAGAGAGCTGAATTCAGTTAAAAATGTTTAGTGCGAAGAATGATTCTGAAAACAGTATTTCAGGCAAAATTGGCACTTGCTTCTGTGTTGTAATGTAAAGTGCATTAAAGTTGGTGTCTGGTAGAATATGGTTTAATGGGAATGTGAATAATTAAGTAGATTTCTGACAGTCATTTTGTTTCATGCTGAAGTGAAATACATGCAGGACTGATAACACCAATTAAAGTAAATGCCGAATTTTAGCAGAGGGTCACAAAGTCACACTGTCAAACAGGAAGCTCAGATGAGAGGTTGCATTCAAATAAGAAGGAAGCTTTCCTAAGATGTATGCCCGATGTTATTGTATTTCTTCAGGTAAGTCTTAAGCAAAGCCTAGCTCTGATACAAAGCTATCAATGCTGGTTCCTCAGATCATATTGGGGCTGGGGCAACACTGCTGTGCCCTTTCCTCGTTCTTGTGGTTTGCATGCTGTCATGGCTGGTCCATCTGCCTGGGGATGTCTGTCCTCGTGTAATGCTGGCGGCACGACACAGGGCGTGCTATGGCTGGTGGGTAGGAATCAGTACTGATGTGATGACCCAACCCTTCGAGCCTGCTAGGAAACTGTTGCTTTTAAAGTCCCACCTTTTATTCCTATGTTGTGTTGGAAGACATAAGAACAGGATTTCCCTAGCAAAGAACAATTGTTTCAAATCTGCTCTATTTAATTAAAGTAACACAGTTAATGTCTGTAGGAAATCTTAGCCCTAAGTTTCAGATGTCCTCGCTATCAGAGTGCACACAACCTGACAAATCGAGTTGCAAGCCCCGTGACTCAAGGAGTGCTTTCTGTCCGTGGCAGTCCTGGCTGGGCGTCCAGAGGCAGCGTGCCTGGCGCTGGAAGCCCAAAGCCCAGTTTGAAGCAGGGAAGTGTCCTGGCACCAGCGGGGTAACTTGGCCTGGCTGTTCAAATGGAAAAGGTGGAATTACGCCCCTGAAGGCTGAGTTGTCACTGAGGGTGCTGGGGCTGAACCCCTTCTGATAAGCTTTCCCAATTACTCAGTAATTTATAGTACCACAAGAACCCCAGAAGTTCAGTCTTCTCTCATTGCTGACTGAGAAGCTGCCAGACTTTTAGAAAAAGGCTCAAGACAGCTAAACGTACAGAAAAAGGAAGCTGTAGCTGTTCTTGTGATTCTCTTGCTCCTGCTCGGGAAGTCTGAGTGTTGCAGTTTGTGTGGGAAATTTGAGCTGCTGCGTGTGCTAATGGCAAAAGGGCTGGTAAAGCAGCCTCCTGCCTGCGTGCTTCCGAGCAAGCCACGCTCATGTGTAATGGGTGTTAATGAGGGCTGGAAGGCCTCCGCCGTGTTCTTCGTTGTTGAATCTCATCCAAAGTCCATTGAAGTTAATGGCTATCCTCCCGTCAATTTGGATGCACATTAGACAATGTCTCTAATTACTTTTTTTTCCCTCATTTTAGAAACACTCTGGAATAAGTGACAATCTGTTGTGGGACTTCCTGCTTTTAGGAAGGAGTGGTATTCTCATGGAAGTACCAATCATTCCTGGACCAAAACTGTATTTTATGCATACTAATTTTCTCACCTGTGGAAAGCAATGAATACCACAGATTGATCTGGATCTCCAACAGAGTCCAGTGGAGTCAGTGAAACCAGTTCTCAAATGAGTATTTGGGATGTGCCTGTGCTCCCCAAATGATGTCACATTAGATATAATATATCATAGAATCAGAGCAGCCTATGCAAAGAGAAAGTCAGAGTGTACAGTACTTGGGTGTCATTAATAAAGGAAAACAATTTGTGGTAGAAACTGTTGTACAGATCATCTTATCATAGGAGAAGCTGAATAAATTTAAGGAAGTTTGAGCTAGTTTGAACATTATTGATATTATCCTATGCTGCTGAAAGAATTACTGCCTTTGGAATCTTTAGATTTTGCAACAACAATAACAAAAAGGAAACATAGAAGTACATTTGAAGCATATTTTACTTGCAGTTTGAAGTAACATTTATCAAAGCTTTGGGTTAGAGCTCTCTGCTGACTTCATCACTTAATGATTTTATAGTAAGGACGTATGTTCAGCCATCAGTTGGTGCTGGTAAAAGCTACATTAGCTGCAATGTTATTGCTGAGCATCCAGAAGAAAGTTGTATTTATCAGAAGTACACTAGTGGGTTTTTCTTGAAGCTGAGCTTAGTCATTTTCTTCTGCAAGCATACATATTAAGCTTGTTTACTATTTTGGGTAAAGATATTTTTATGAGCTGCATAAACATACAAGAACATACGCGTGCAAATGAGCTGGGCTCAGTTACGCTGCTCCAGCAGCACGGGATGTGACGAGTTCCCTGCACTTAGTTTGCCCACGTACAAATGCTATTTAAAACCAAGATGGCTTCTGAATGAAGCTAGAAGTGGAAAGTCTGCTCTCTGGGACCAGCACAGAGCCTGGTGCAAGAAGAGCCCTCCCTTCTCTCGTCCTTCTCCCCGGCCGGTGCTGCTGGGAAGGCTGAGCACGCACACAGGTGAGAGCAGCCAAAGGCCCCTGGCCCCCATGTGCCGCTGGGGCACCCGCAGTAACCCGTGGGTGCAGCCCTGGTGTGTGTTTCAACCCTTTTTAAAGACCTCTGGGTCTTTAATCTGTTCTTCCAAATGTGTTCCCAGACTTTCCCATTGCCCGAGGGTCACGCGTTGCCTCCCGAGCTGTCGTTCTGCATCGGAGGCAGGTGCTGCATCCCTTCTGCAGAACGCTCTCCGCACACCTTTCCCTGTCGCTGCCACTTGCACAGCATTTCACGCACTGGGCTCTGATGTGGAGCCCAGCCATGCAGCCAGAGTTTCTGCAGTTTGGGAAGTGCCTCTCTCCCACCTGTTCGTCTTTTACTCCCTTCAGCTTCTTACATCACGCTTAGCAGCATGACAATTTGCAACCCCACCCCTGCACAACCAAATATCAATAAATATCAATACTGCCAGGGACAGGACATGTGGCATTGAGTACTCTGATGGCTGTTGTGATCAAACAGTTATTCCTTGCTCCTTATACCTAATGCAGGAAAACATAACTGGGGGCATGGGGTGGATTTTGTGTGCAGGAAGGACAGGGACAAGACAAGAAAAGTGAGAGGAGATGTCGGGGTCTGGGTGGGTACATCTTATGCTCCTGTAATGAATGTCTTCTGTGTGAATAGACCGAACCATCCAGACTTGTCATTGGGAAGGTCTCAGAAATTCATTCGGCAGTCGGACTACAGTTGTGTGTGCTGAATTGGATACTCTTTGCTGTAGAAGGATTGAATCAGAAGAGAAAGTTGAACTTTGGAGAAGGAAGCATTTCTTTTTCTGGGGGGGTGACGTTGTGCACGTTCCCAAAGCCCTGTTTTCAGCTCAGTCCCGCTGACAAGTGCTGGGGGGTATGTGCGTTTCTGGAGTAGGAAACCGAGTGCTTGTGACAGTGTTGCTGAACCAGTATAAGGCAGTGGCCCAGGTCTGACAAGCATCAGAACACCGCCTCATCATCCAGCGTGCCTTCAGGTGCTGGCTGTGCAGAGTGTCCGGGTGGCGCTGAGCTGTGGCAGGCACGAGCAAGGGTGCAGCCGGTGGGACAGGGTGAGCGCCTGCTTGCGTTATGCCCTGCCAAACTGTTGTGAGCTTGTTTTCTATCTCGTTTGCTTTCTCTAGTTTGCAGTTACTGTGTTTATCTTTTGCAAATGAAATGCCAACACATTGCATGGCCTCTTTACTTGCAAATTAATGAACAGGCCACAACATTTTGGTGCTCCTCTACTGAGCGGTGAGCACAGGTGGACAGTTTAATTTTACTTGTTGAATACGCAATAAAATACACAGTAAAATATAAAAGATGACTTCTTTTCACTTGTCCCTTCCTCCCTTAGCCACACTACTCTTAGCTGTATTTTCAAAGAATTAGCATCCCCCCTTTTGCATTTACAAGGCTTGTTGCATTGTACAGCTGCAGCTGAGGAAGCAGAGCTGCAAGCTGGCACCTGTGCCCAGGACACTTCTGTGGGCAAAATTCCTCCTTGAGCAACTTTCTGAATTCTGCTGCAGGAAGATCTTGCAATGTAATGCCATAGAAATATTTGCTGCCTTCTACACCAGTAGCTAATGGAGGGCTTTGGTTTATGGCAAGCAGCTCCAGTCTGGTATCCCTGGTGTGTGAGGCTCCTCAAATACAATATGCTCACCGCTCACGGCTTGCACACAGGAATGTCATGTGGACACAGCATCATTTATAGCGTCATTCTTTCCTGTCACTGATTTTATTGAGTCAGAGAGGAAAGTGAAACCATCGCTTCCAGTCTGAAGGCAGAACCAGGAGCTCTGCGCAGGGGCTGTTTGGTATTTCTAGTGAGAACAGAAAGGATGACTTTACAAAAGCGTGTTGTTGACAAATGTTCTGTTTCTTCCAAGTCAGATGTCTTTTCCTCACTAAATACTGAATGTAAACGTGTTTTCAAATGACTTTGAGGAGGTATGGTACTTACCCAGCTAACCCACCAAAAATCTCTGTGACGTAGGAATAGTCCCCTCCTGATTTGGGGATGGTAACTCCTAGCTCAGCGTAACACAGTGATCCAAGAGCAGCGACCCCACCGCCGAGCACCCAAATAATGAGAGCGAGTCCCACCGAGCCGGAGTGCTCCAAAACCCCTTTGGGCGAAATAAAGATCCCAGAACCAATGATGTTACCTGGAAGGAAGAAAAGGTTTGCAGTGAGATAAGTGAGTGAGAAACTCACTTTATTTTTTTTAAGGGCAAACAAACCCGAACACTCCACCCTACCCTCTGCCCAACCCCTCTTTACCAGGTTTTGCTTGCTTGTATTTTATCTGATTATGCCCCAGGAAAATGTTGCCATTTATCAGAAATCAAGCAGGGTAAGAGTGTACTCAGATCTGCTGAAGCACTTGAAAGATCTGGTGAACATCTGTGTTTAGAAGTAGCGGTTTTGTGGCATGAATTCAGGCAGCTTGAAAAACTTCCTGCTGTCACCTGCCATGCCCAAATATTTTATTGAAAGGAGTTAAAAATGTCTTTGTGATAAAGATTTTCATCTCCTGAGGATGGGAGTTCAAAGTTTTTGTTTGTTTGTTTGTTTGTTTGTTTTTTAAAAAGTCGGGTTATCTATAATGTTGGGGCTAAGAGGGGCTCTCATCATACGGGCAAATTAAAGATTGTGCTTGGAAAATCACTTCAAAGTCTGGAAATACTAGAAATCTATTAACATTTTATATTTCTCGTACATGTGCTGCTTAGTCCTTGCCCATAGACCTTAGGGGGATGTTGTGGTGTGACTGCAATATGGGATGATGTGGACTTTGTCCCTCTAATTTTACTTGGTCAGCACGTGAGCCGAGGGAGTGCTGGGTATCGCAGATGCTCTTTGTGTGGGGCCAGGGCATGGGTGTCCTCCCGGAGCAGCGGGAACCGATCTGCGGGAGGCGAGGCCTCGTAACCCTCAGAGTCTGGAGGGGGACTTTTTTTTTTTTTTTTTTTTGTTAGTGGGGGTTTTTTTTTCGC
>VXAA01004162.1:197320-221619 GCA_013399115.1 Anseranas semipalmata | reverse complement strand
GTGGGACTTTTTTTTTTTTTTTTTTTGTCAGATTGGGGATTTTTTTGAGCAATATCTAAATAGCACTCTTTCCCAAAAGGGTGTGAAGACCCTACTGTCATAGGACTCAGCTGAGGCCTTTCTTCCTTTATGAGTTGGTATTAAAGCCTCACTTGCAAAAGTGACTTTCAGCCTATGTTGGTGAACTGCATTTCTTAGCACAGTTATCAAAAAGAAAAAAAAGAAACGTTTAAAAAAAAAATACAAGAAAACGGGATACCAGTTGTTAATGAGGTATTGGCATCTAAACGAGCTTCTGTGCAGTCTTTGAATCTGTGTGTCAGCAAATCTAAGTTTGCTTCCTCCCCTCTGCTTTCTAAATGCTTTTCAGCTCGCAGTGGATAGCGTGTTCCATGAATGCATACAGCTATTGCAAATTTTGCTGTGTTTCACTTCAATTCTGCTCTTGCGTTTCTGAAAGCAGCTTCTGAAAGTGCAGATCACCCAGCTGGCTGTGCTTGTACGTAGCTGTGGGTTTGCGGCACATGTGTTGAGGCAGATTATCTGTGCTTTGAAATGAAATTAGGGTAGAAAATAGACATCTCCTGCAACTGATAAGCAGGTGGCTGCTTCCTGGAAAGAGCGGGAGGGTGAGCGGCCACGGGGGAGCTCTGCGGCTCGCAGACTCCTGCTGGAGGACCCAGAGGGTTTCAGGCTTCTTGGAGCAGCAGGCTGCTTGTTGCACAAGGACTTCACCGCAGGTGAAGCTATTCCCTGAGTATTAAAGTGTTAGTGTAACCCTGCAATGACAAACTAGAGAATCTAACTAAATGCAATGATATATAATTCAACAAAGATACGGTCTTGGGATGATGCGGCTGGACGCTTGCTGTGCCTTTTCTATTTGCTGGTGTGTCAGTTTGTGAAAGGGCACTGCTCCTTCCTAGTGCTATGTCAGGAATAAAAGCAGTCTTTTCAATGTTACAATTGAACCTAGCCACAAAGTGCCCCCAGGCAGCTTCATCTGTGGTGCAGCAGCTGAAAGTAGCGTTGTCCCAGCACAGCAGAAAGGAAATATTGGTGCAGATTAAAGAAACTGGTGCAGACACCCCACAAGTTGCAAAATCAGTTTAAAAAGTCATGACATTGACCAAACTTCTTTTCAACTTTTCATTTTAATCAGTAAGCTTTGAGGATACCCCTGTACCCCTTTTAAAGAGTCCTTCTGCTGGCAGAGGAAGGCCACGATCACTTTCTCTTTAGATGAAAGTTGAGAGTCACAGCTGCTCTTTGAAGAAAAACACTAAATATCACCAAAATGTTGATAACACCTTTGAAGTGATGTTATTAAATCTTACGTGGTACCTGAAAGCCATGTAAAAGGAAGAGAAGATTTGCCGATGCATTGTTAAAGGGCTCAGCAGGTGACATCTGTAGCTGGCTAATGATGCTGAAGCTGCTCGCCAGTGCCCTCCTGCCCGGTGACACTTTTTGGGGTACCTCTGTCCTAGTGACGCGTGGGGCCTTCCCATGACATTGACCCCATCCTCTGCAGACAGGGTGGAGCGCCGCATGATGGCTGAGGTCATTGCCACGTCTCACTTAAAAAGTGGCAAACTGCAAGGCATTTTGTATACAACTATATATACAAATACAAGCAAGGGGCATGCTTGTATTCAGGAGGGACCTGCATGTACAAGGAAAGCGATGAAAGACCGACTGGAGGCTGTTTAAAATCTTCCCTGTGCTACACAGCCCAGCACAGCTGCCACCTGACTGCCAAACGGAAGGTGCTCTGCTAGAATTCACACCCTCTCCTGTGCGAGGAAAGGACCGTGGTCCACAGCAGCTCACCTTGGTGAAGAAAGTTTATTGGGGTAACTAAACGCAGCTGTGTGAATCCCCTCACCCCGCTCCAGAGAGGGGCTGGGGTGTGGGGACACCCCTTTGGTGCCATGGATCGCGTATGGAGGGATGGGAATGAATAAGACAACCTGGGAAGATGCGGGGAGAGATGCAAGGGAAATACAACACCCAGCTCTTCCTGCCCACACTCTTCCTTCCTTCCTTCCTTCCCCTCCGGAGAGCGAGGACTGCGGCGGGAGGAAGGCAGGAGGATGTGCCTGGCCAGTGACAGAGCGGAAAGCAAGGTGGAGGGCCAGGCCGGCTGCTTCCTCCCGCTGCGAGCTGCTCCAGCGGCTGAGCCGGCGGATGTCCAAATTTAACTCTTGTGTAAATAATGTGGGGAAGGGAGTAATCACAAACTGCAGCTCAGTCAGAGGGGATGCAGGCAGGAGCTGTGCCTGTAACACATGGCAGTGCCAGCGCTGCTATGGGCACCTCTGCCCTTCCCTGTCCTCCCCCTCTGAGACCTAGGAGTTTTGGAATTGAGCATTTTTCTTGATTTGTGTAATTCTGCCCCTCCTGTGATTCTGTGCGAGGAAAAGGCCTCCCCTGATGGATGCTTGGGTATTGCTTTTGGGTCCAGAAGCACTTTCTATGCATTAAAAAAAAAAATAGATGAGTAATGTAGATGTTACCAAAACTAGCTCATACTAGAATTAAAATAAAATTTTATATAGATATCCCCCAGCTGAGATGGCACAGGGAGCCCTTACCCCTGCTACAGCACTGATCATGGCAACTCGTGCTGAAGGAATGTTTTGATGTGAAGGAGTTGCACGATGTTTTGCAGTGTTAACAGATCTGTCCTGGGCCTTCCATACTGGGAAGCTACATGGCTGGAATGGAGTGGTGAAACCTTTCAAGAAGACAGATGAGGAGTTAATGTGTTGCTAAAGCATACATAATACCTGATAAAATTTATGGGATTTTTTTTTTGGTCATAGTTTCTACTGCTGACTGAAGTGTTGCAATCTGCTAAAAACAAATAAGCATTTCTGGAAGACTAGTTGTTCCCTGGTCAAGAACTGCAGCAGGCCTTGACCAAGCCCTGATTCTCTTCGTGCTTTGGGTTTCCACCTCGAGGAGAGAGCATGCTCAGCACCGAGAGCCTGAGCACGGGGCAGCAAAGAGCCTGCTGGTAGCAGAAAAGTGCTGCATGGACCCAAAGAGCAGCGGAGGGAGAGGTCTGCGGCACAGCGCGTCGCAGAGTGACGCCCTCCTGCTGCGGCAAGACTGCCATGCAGCCCGCCTCGAGTGCGAGGCTGCATTACGCTGGAAATAGCCGCTATGTGATTTACTCGAGGTTAATGCTTTCTGGGTATAGCTATCTGTAGGAGCAGGACAAGAAGGAACTGGCAGCCTTCTGGAGGCTCCTTTCATGCAAACATTCACTGAATTTTTTGGTTACATTAAGTACTTAATTGTATTTAAAAATCTAATGTCCTTCATGAATGAATATAAGGTAAAATTCTGTTCCAAACTCATTATGGATTTCCTATTATTTTGCTCACGCAACATGTGCAAAAGTCATATCAGTAGGAGTGGAAGTGCTACGCCCCTTCTGACAACAAAATGTTCTTATGGAAATGTGCCATGGATGTGGCAATGTGCCTGGGAAGTACCTTCGCTTCACTCAGCCCAGGACGTGTTTAAAAATAGATATGGTGGAGATGCTGAAGTGCTCAAAGAAGAGATGTCAGAAGCTACCTGATGAGAAGCAGAATTTTAAGGAGGTACCATGTTCTTAGGCCAGAAGATTTAGCAGTAAGGCAAATGCTTTACCCACAGATAAGTATTTGGTCAGCAAGAACTGAAGGGAATTTGGAGAGCAATTCCACAGCAAGAACGAAACTGGCTGTGCAGTGCAGGGAGAGTCGCGTTACTGTGCTCGCTGTGTCGGGGATAATTTGTTTCAGCTTTACTACTGCTGGTACTCCTGATACTCACTAAATTTCTTTCTTTCTTCTAAGATGCGAATAGGTGGAAAAGAGGAATTCTTGTAAAACAGTCACTTTTTCCACTCCTCTGTGGCCTTTACTAGAGTTTCTTGCAACAAAGCTACCTATTCAAATCTAAAGGAAACTAATGCTTAAATCATATGTATTCATGCCTTGGCTATATCTTATAATACAGAATAAGCTCTCTAGAACCATATATAAATAAATAAATACACACACACACATACATGTATATACACACTTATACATAAACTCCCGTTAGCAATAATACAGCCTTAACCCTGACTGGGAGATATGAGCCAGGCACTGAGGAACCTGTGTGACCAATTCCAACAAACCAGTACTGAGCAACCACAGTAAACACCACCTCAACTGAAAAGGCTGAATTATAAGCTTCCCACGTGGGCGATGTTCTCCCCACATTCAGAGGGGCTGATGTATTCACACAGCACAACTCCGTGGGCAAAGCAGGTGAATACACCCTTGTGTTGCTGTGCACCCCAAGCTTGCTGCAGATGCTCAATGCATTCCGCCAGCCACAAAAGCAGAGGATGTAGAGAGGTTGAACCATCTCAAATGGGGAAGGTAAAGTGTGCCAAGGAGGGAAGAACAGGACAGAGAGCCTGCATTCATCTCTGTGTGCTGGCACAAGCCTGCTCCCCCAGCCTGGTCCAGCTGCGCATGATGCCATGGCAGAGCTGAAGCAGCATCTTGTGATGGAAATCAAGGGCTGAGATTTACAGCAAGCATGTCTAAAAGGAAGACTTTACCCCAAATGTGTCCAGGAGTGAAGCACATGACTGAGTGGGTATGATTTGCCAAGAGCTGAAAGCTGAGTGAAAAGTGCAAGAGCCAACGGATATTTTGCACTCGCTGAGCTATGCCATGAGAAGAAGCAGGGGCAGCCTATGGAGAATGGACAAACCATGATAAAGAACGTGCCAGAAGATAATCACCACGTAGCATTTCTGTTTAATCGCTCTGTTCAGGGTAAGGCACGCACATTACTGCAGTGGCAATGGCAGAAGAACTATTTTTAGCCTTTTTTCATATTATGCAGTGTGAGATTGCATATACAGGCACTTCCAACATGTGCAACATGAATGCTTCTGCTGTCACCCAAAACGGTGAAAGACTGCCTTGCACTAAGCACGCCGACTTTGCGTTTTTTTTGTAGTTCTTACATTAAGTGTAGAAACTCCTTCAGAGAAGTATATAAACAGCATCCAGCACATCTGTCTTGGGTACTTGCCACCACACCTGGGTGCCTTTGTTAATGTTCGTGGCCTCTGACCTTCTGACATCCCTGTGACTGGCACTATCAGCTTAAGGTGGGAAAGAGTGTAGAAGTTTTTGATCGTGGTCACAAACCAAAAGTGTGCTTTTAAACTCTCTCAAGTTAAAATCCTGACTGAAGCTAACAGAGTTCATAATTCCTGTGTGAACTATCAGACTGAGTGAAGTCTCTTCTCAGACCTGTTACTGTGTGTGGGAATTGCTTTGGCTTTCCCAGGATTTTTATCTTGACCATTCCTCTTGTAGTGGATGATGGAGGTGAATTGGGGTTAGGTGGGCTGAGCACTTGGCTGTTCTTCCTCTTGTCTTGCTGGGACTGACTGGAGCAATTCTGGGTTATTTCCAAAGCCCCTCTTCCATACATAAAATCCCTCCTCTCGCTGTATTACTTTAGGAGGGGAAAACAAAGTTATTTACTGAAGTTCCATAAGATCACGTTCTTTAGTCTTGACTGAAATTATCAACTTGTCAAGCATGACAGAAGGTGGTGTACCAAAAATGATTACAACCTCAAGTAAGGAGTAAGTGGCACGAAGAAGAAAAGGAGAACAAGAACACTGTAATTTGTGAAAATGTTTCCGCTAATAATAAAGGCAAAAAAGGTGATAATCACTTGCTCAGCTTTCTCAAATTCCTATCCTTAAGCAAGTATCAGTTTTCTGCAGGACAGAAACTGCCTTCAACCCAGCATTGTATTCTTTAGCACCAATGAATCTTGAAAGGACCTCCTGCAAAAATACCAACCTCTGGAACAAAATTCTCTTTCTGCTCTAGTGGGTTGGGAATTTGTAAAAGAGAAATTTGTGAGCCCTGAAATTGACAAATTCCATGAATTTATTTATTTTTTGTTTATTCACAATAACAATGTTCTGTGATGGGGGAGAGGAGAAAGGTAGACCTCACAGCTATGCCTGCTTGACATTAAAGAAAGGCCTTTTTGTCCTTAACTTAGAGAAATTGGCCCATAAAGTTGGCCAGGAGCTGCTCACTCGTGTGAAAAAATGACCCCTGCAGTACTGCCAAAGTCAGTGAGACCTTGGGTGATGTGCTGCAGCGCTGCTGGTCGCACGTGTCCCCTCAGCCCCGGGGCTGCTTCCGCTCGCCCGTGCAGCGCGGCCGAGATGTGTTAACGTGACTGGAGAGGTGAAGAGACACGGCCATTTCTTCCTTTGGTTTTTTCCTTTCCCATTTTTCTGGGATATGGAAACCACTCTCTATATTGTGTTTTTTTTTTTTTTTTTTTTTTTTTTTTTTTTTTTTTTTTTTTTTTTAAATCATGATACTTGATTAAATCATAAGCTCTTAAAGATGATATATTTCAGGCTATTTTACTTGCCTTCTGGGTTTTGTAATTTTTTTTTAAGGCTTCATGGTTCAGATTAAGAAAATGTTCTAAAACACTCATGAGGGTTAGGAACATACTTCTTGAACAAAAGCTGCGGTTCTCATGGCATAACATCACTTCAAGAATTATTGTGAAAGGAACAGAAAGGGCAACAACCTAGATATGAGATGACAAAATGACATGCTGTATATGGGAAAGAATGTGTGCTGCTGCAGCTGACTGTAGTGAGGTAATAGGATGCAGATAGAGGGGAAAAAAAAGTCCTATAATATAGGAATTTATGCCTTTTTTTTTTTTTTCAATATTGAGCAAGTCTTTTCCCAGCTGCACTTTGAATGCAGTGCTGTAATCTGCTGCTGGGGAGTTCTGTCTGAGGCGGCAGCTCACGCTGTCCTTTGTGAGTGGCATTCACAGCCCAGGCGGGCAGAGCCACAGCGACCGAGGGCGCTTGCTGGTGACACCGAGCCCGGTGGAGTACTGATGAAAACAAAACAGCTAGTGTAGCACGGCCGTGAACTGTGCGCGCTGTGGCTCCGTGCTGTGGGGATTCACTGGGATGGGATAATGCTATGGTTCTCCCAAACAGCTGAAAGGAATCGCTCCTTGGTGGATATCGCTAGTGGTCTACGAAGGGCAATCCCCACACTGGGTTTTAAACTGGTGTGTTAATGGTTTCCGTGGTGGCCTATGATTTTAGGTGGTATTAGTCCAAGTGCATGGAGGGGATCTTTCCTGTGTTCAACGCCGATTTCTGGGCAATGCGTTATGTGCTGCTGCTGCAGTGCCACACAGAAGGAACTAAAGCTTGTCTGTATTTTGGAAGCGAGTTCAGTCTCTGCTGTCAGCCATGCTCCATCTCCACTGACTCTGGGAAAGCGGGTCCTACTCCAGATCTTTTGCTAAACAGAATGCTGAAAAGTCCATCCTCCCAAATTTCCAGTCCTTTATCTGGTAACATATGGGTTTGTTTGTGCGTGTAGTTTAGGCATTGAGCCCTGGCCCTGGGACCCTGGCATGGGTGTCCTGGACCAGTCTCTCACACACAGCGTGCAGCCTGCTCGCAGGCAAACACCTCGGGCAGATGCGCACCGCTCCGGAATCAGGGTACTGGCTAGGACATGAAGGCATGGGACTCTACTGGAAAATCCAAGATTTTTTGGCTTTTTTGGCTTTTGAACTGCTAGAGTGCATTTGGGATCAGGTTTTGATGTTTTTCAATATAACCACGGGGGCTGAAACTCATTTTTTAGACAAAAGCTGAATTCTCATTAAAACACTTCAAGAACTGCATGTTGAACGAAAACCCTAACTATGACAGTCTTTATGAGAAATAAAGGGATCTGCGGTACTTTGTGCAGTCACTTGGAGCGCAAAGTCCTTAGGGCATCTTTTATTTATCCTCAGCACACAATCCACGCAGACTGTAAAAATAATGAATATTGCAGCCTGTTGAAAGTATTCAGCAGTTCTTTAGGAAAGGGCTTACTGATTGTATTTAGAGACCATATTTCTGATAAAACTAAGCAATTTCCTGTGTGGTTAGCAAAGAAAATATCACTCATGCCTTTTTACTGCTTGTGATTTTCATTACAGATCTATATTACATATCTGAAATTCTGAATGGGTCTGTAAAATTGACTAGAAATTTGTATAAGCAGTTCTTTCCTCTAAAAAGTGAAATATTATCAAAAAGAAAAAGTTCTGCGCTTTTTTGCCGCAGTCAGGTAAATCACTATGCGACTAGTTGTTCAGTGAAGGATTACAGCAGACAGCGTTTCTGAAAGCCCGTGTATGGTTCACAAACATAAATCGTGCCAGACTCAGGCTTTCATCGAGTGCTGTTTTTTGTTGTCGGGAGATCGTAATCCAAAGCTCAGCGCGGGTAACGCAGCGCTCGGTGCCGCGGTGCAGGTGATGGAATGGGGAGGACGCGACGTTCGCAGGCGGCCTCAGGCAGGTAGCACTGGCAGAGGGGAATTGGCATTGGCCGGACGTCCTGCTTCCTGCAGAGGCATGTCCCACAGGTATTGAATCAGAGGAGGAATTAGGAAGAGGCGATTTCTTCTCAAACACTGCAGTCAACGTCATTAAGGATTATATTCACGACTGTATATTGGGTGCTTCATTGCCACGGTTGTAACAGATGGTCTGGGTATCTCGGCTATGAAGGGCAAACCCAGCATCCTTTCCCAGTGCTGATGTGGGGAATGTAAGCCGTTAATTATCAGTTTCTTTTCTCTGAAGTCATGGAAAATGACATTTTAAAGATTTTAAATGTTTGAGACCAATCTGTTTTCAGTTACAGCTTTCTTTAGGTATATCGATATACTATATCCTCAACAGTAGACAAAGACAGCTTTCATTGATAGCTGTGAATAGAAGAATAATTGAAAGTCTGCCCATCCTTCCAGGACTCCTGTGTTGAAGCAGGCATTGTTCAGTCCAACAGGACGACAGTCTGCCGTTGCTTGAGAGAGCTCTTACAAACAAGTGCTGAAGCTTTGCATTCTCCTTTGAGTTAATAAACACATTTTGCCCAAGTATGGAATATTGTAAAGATTTGAGATTACTGTTAAAAAAAAAAAAAGGCTTAGATGAAAGGAATCATGCTTTACAAATTTTTTGAATCCAAATTAAATATAAGGTGGATTACGTCAGTAATGGCGATGATGTAACCCATCGTGGGTTATTTATTTATTTAGCAGAAAACCACTATACTAAGCAGCCTCCAGTCCAGATAATTGTTAGCTCCTAATTGGCTTTCAGGAGTTAAGCACTCATAATTGAGGACATTAGTGACTGGTTTGGATTGCCACTGTCTGTTTGTGAGCTTGGGACATGACACACCTACGCAGCCAGCCAAGAAGTGACATGCATAGCTCGTGGTTTTGGTGCTAACTGGAACTCTTGTCGCAGCGCAGGCACTCCCGTGGGCTTCTGTAGTTCCAGGGAATAACCGTGCCGCGCTCTGCCCCGGGCACAACACGGACGTGTCCCCGTGGCCGGCCCCGGGCTCTACCCGAGCCCCGCGCTGGCTGTGCTGGGACATGTAACAGGATGGGTGTGCGTGGGGTGCTGCTTGGCCTCTGCCCTGCTCCTCACTGCTCTCCAGCACGTTAGCAGAGGTGCAGCCTTTAATACAAGAATACAAGTGCCCCCTGCTATTAAAATGCAAAGGGTAGGTGAAGTTCTGAAACAACAGAGCATTCTGGCTCAAGAAGTTGCTAAAATACAGGGACACGGCTGAATTAAACCCAGCAAACACTCCAACGTGCCTTTTCTTAACCTCTAGTCAAGCATGAATTTAGGCAACGTGGCAGTGTTTTAGATATTTCATGTGATGGCCTTGAACTTCTTTGCTTTTAAATAGCATTCAGAAAACTCTTAATGAAGAATGGATGAAGAATAAAAGAATCTATAGAGCTTGGCATTAAACTAATAACCGTTTAATTTCATATGTGAGTAAAAGATATAACTGCTGTACCAGTGGAAAATGAATTATGGCTCCTCTGCTAATACACTTGTAAAGGAAAAAAAAGAAAAATGGCTATAAAAATAACAGTGGTAATTTAGGGGATTGGTATTTAACAAAATTAAATGATCTTAAAATCTGACTTCGGTTCAAATACTTATGTTAAAATTCCTAGCAAGTAAGAACACAACCAGTCATCACAAACTAATTCCAGCATTCCAGGTGGATTTTACTGGGTTAAGAATTTGTAATCTGCTTATGCTGCACCCAACTTCGAATATTTTTAAAATTAGGCTGCTTGAAATACTGACAGAAGTGTTTCCTTTAACTTGCCATAGACTTATAAGGGAGCTCGTTGCCTTCTGAGCACCACAGTTCAGGCCCAGCCGGCGAGGCCCCGAGCAGCCGGGCGTTTGTCCCGAGGCGGGCGCCGCGGGAGCCGCAGCCGGGGCGCAGCGAAGNGGCTCCGCGCTGCGGGACGATTGCTTGGGTCCTCCGCTGAGGGAGAAGAGGCTCCGTTTTCTCGTCTTTGTTTTTAGAAAACGCGAGACCGCTTAAATGGCGAAGAGAACCGAAGAGCAAGTGGGGGCCACCTGTACGTGCGGGCTGCGCTGGGCTGATTTGGGTGTGCGTTAGGCAGCCGCGTTGCAACCAGAAAATTCACGATCTAGAGAAGAGCAATCAAAGCAAACTTGTGAAAACTTGTCATGTCAGCCTTTAGAAGCACGCACTGAGCTGAGCGCTTCTGAAAACCGGGCTGTGTGGAGCCCCTCTGGCTCCTTTCCCCACACCCCGTGAAGGAGGTGCGAAACACAACCCGGAGCTTCCTCTGACCTTTAATAGATCTGGGGCCATTGGCAAAGTTCTTTAAAAGCAGCAAGCTGCACATTTGGCTCTGGCTGAAGTTGTACAAACTGTTTAACAAAGACAATTAGTTTGGAATTAGTTTCCAGTAGCAGCCTTAGAGAAAGGGAGCATTCGCAAAAGCTGCAAGGGGCATTTATGCGACTGCAGTCCTTTGCTGTTTACCTGAACACTGCTACTTACCACACAAGGCTGACCATGCTCAAACCACTAACAGTCCATCCACCCTCTGCCAAGGTACCCAATAGCTTAAAAACAGAAAACGTGGCAGTTTAAAATTATCACCTTTCTGAAAGAGGATGCTCTTTTATCTTCTGTTTGCAAAATTAGTGATAATTTGTCAATTGCTTTTCTTATACAGAAGAGGGTTAAACAAGAAAAACGTCATCAAGAAAGCTTTTAAAACCATTTTGCTAACACAGTCATCACAAAATAATCTGCCACTTGAATAACATTCAGGGGAGGCTACGCTGACAGGTACTGACTGTACTTGTAGGAAGGGCGCATCAGTGCTGTGAACGACCTCACTGCAAAAGATGTGACGGGGGCTATAATCAGGGGAGTACTTACAGTCAAATGCAAACGCTACCTTACCAAAAACAGCCCTGCAAAGGCCCTGATCCCATTCTCTAGCTGACAAGCGTCATTTGGGAACTCTCCTGAGTATGCACATGGGCATACACTGGACATGATCGATTAATTTACAAATTACTAAAAATCACAAATTGTTCAAAACTGCAGGGCCCAGTTTAGCACCTGGAAGGAGAGCTGGTGGTGCCCACCTGCATCACGCCTTCCTGCATGGACCCGTGCAGAGGACGGACCTGCACCACGGTCAGCAAATGGTGAGGTGAGGCCGGGGATGCGGCCTCTCCAGAGCATGGGAAATAACAAAGAAGATGGGCGTGCTGCTAGTGCATGGTTTTATTCCGTTTTATTTGAGTAGTGCTGCTGCACTGTGTTTATATCAAAGGAGAAGCTAAAGCCTGTATGATAGGATTTTTGTTGTTCTGAATTGAGAACTCCTTTTATTCTGCTAATCCTTTCACCGGCTGCAGGCTCTGTCTGCTCTTTTCAAGCACACAGTCCACTGCTTTATTTCCTGCTTCTCTGTTCTGACTCTTGTACTTGGTCTGATTTCTCTACTTCCTTAACTTCTGACTTGTTCTCCTCTTCTCTTGCCAGTGGTAGGATATGCGGGCTGCATTTCATTACCCTGGAGAGCAAACCTCAGCCTGCCATGCCCCCTCTGTGTGCTGCAATGAATACCACAGATAAGGCAGAAATAAAATACTGGGAAAAGCCTTCTCCTAGGGACTAGGAGGCATTTTCCTGGGGATTTTGTCAAAGGAGTAACGCTGAGTGAACTCCAGCACGCTGCCATGCTGAAAGCAGCGTACGTGGTAGTAGGGCTGTGTCGGCACGGGGATTACAACCGGCCACTTTGAGCTTCGTTCTCCACCTTCCCTTTCTGCTCTCCTCTCTGGCACCTGGAGCAGCCTTCAGGGCAGGGCAGTGCTGCCAGGCGATGAGGGGCCGCAGTGCGGAGCTGCACAGCAGCCCTGTGTGGTGGGTCCCACTGCATCGCCGCTGCCCGCAGGGGCTTGAATTACCCCTCGCCTCTGGGCATTTAGTACATAAAGGACCCTTGAAGCAAAGCACTCCTGTCCCTTCCGCTGATTTCCAAAAACTGAACACCAAACCTACCTTGGTGCTCTGAGAGGGATGGAGAGGAAACGCCTCTCGTGTTCCTAAAATGCTGGGGTTGCCCTGGAAAGAAAGTGCAGCACTGCACAGTATAAGCAGTGCAGCTTCATGCTGTATTAGCCCTTGTTATCCGTCTGTCCCACGTCTGTTTTCTGTGCTCTTTGGGCCTCAATATCCTGACCTGGAATTTTACCTGAAAGCGGCAGAGAGGTGTTGTTAAATTGCCTGATGTAGTTCCTAATGCCCTGCCCTGCAAGCATGCTGAGGGAGGTAGGGGTCTTCCCTAGGACACCGTGTGCCTGATTACCAGCAGATAAATCCTGATTTTCTGAAAAGCAACTGCTAGCAGAGCAAGGCATCCCTGTAGCAGCTTAAGAGGCAGATGCCAGACCACGCAAGTGGTTTAATGTTTGTCCCTTGGCTGAGAAATCTCACTAGAGACAGCTGTGCCTCTGGGACAGCTCTTGCTGTGCCCTCTGCACCTGCAATAATTTTCAGTATTTATCAAGAAGAAAAGCAATTCCAAAATGCTGCTCTGCAGCTCACCAGCATAGCTTTAATAACAGCCAAAGAGTTCAGCTGTGTCGGGGAATGCTGTGGGTCAGATGAGGACAATATGACAAACACAGCTTTTTGCCAGCCCGGATTCTTCAGTCCTGCTCATTCCAGTGGCAGGGATCCTCGCACCAAGCGTAATTTGTGTCATGGAAAATGATGATTATTCTTCTAATCTCTATTCTTCTGGCTCATTGTGAATGAGCGTGGTGAACAGATTAATTGAACAGTCTGGAAAATTTATCAGCAACTGCTGCCCAGCAGGAAAGCCTCTCCCTGTCTGTTCCTGAAAGTTGTCAGTCCCCACAGAAGTATCATCATTTGCCTAATCAGAAAGATGCAATAAAATGGTAGTATGCAATTTCAAGAGTTGCACAGTTCTCTCATACAGGGGCACAGAACGAGCTGCTTTGTTAGATGGTGCTAGCGGCAGAGACCAGGGAAAAACGTTCCTCCTTTAATGCATATTCAGCAAAGCGAATATTGTGAATTAAAATCACCTTCACGTGCCCTGGGGCCCTTTCAACTCTTAGCTGTGGCCACCAGAACGTGCACGCGAGCCGTGCTTACCCCAGGACTCTGCAGCAGCAAAGGGACACAGGGTGACTTGTGGCAATGCACATTTAAAACAAAGCAATATGAAAAGAGTAGTAAGAAGCCACCCAAAAACTGTTGTGTTATATCTCAGGTTACATCACTGGGAAGAGGTTGAAAAAGAATCCCCTTTAGGCTCTACTGCCATTGCCTGGGCTCTGACACAAACTGATATTTTGGATGCAGATGTAAACAGGACAGGAGCAAAGTTTGCTGCTCTTGTAGGTTTCACAGCTCCGTGATAAGAAATCAGTCAGGTGCTTAAGTTTACGTTCTGCTTGTAAATCTGTGTTAGCAAAAATCTGCTATAGTTAATGTTACCTGTATCAGCACAGTATCATTACATCTCTAAATGGCTTTGTCTCTGTTCTAGCAAATACAAAGATATCCTTAAGTTTCATTAAGGTCAATGAACTCACATGGAATTTAAAAGCAAAAAAATGGTATTCAGATATGCTTCCTGGGGGAACTATTGCACCATGGTGTTTGATTTGAAGCTCGCGTCTAATTTTAAGTGCGCTTTAGTAACTAGCTCAACCCGAGATTAAATGAGACTTAGCAACACTTATCAGCTTAGTATACACTTCTGGGGGCATCACTTGCAGTGCTGTGCTGCTGTCCTAAGGGATTCAGAAATCAGTGCTGGCTTGGACCTTGACTTTATTTATTTTTAAATCATTTATTTATTTTTGAAAATACATTTAGATAATTTTACTGATGAGAACTAGAAACTTCTCAATTTCCAAAACAAATGGCAGCTTTTCTGGAAATTCTTAAATATCTGTGATCTGTGAATTTAAGGAAAATACCAAACATCCTGTAATACGATCTTGAGAGTTAGTAATATTACTATATAATTTTCTTTTTTGCATATGAATCCTGTATTATCAAATTCTGTGACTCTTGAAACTAAGCGTCTTCAGAATGCGTGGACTTCATGTGCTCACTGATGTCTTTATACACCAGGTTCGTCTAGGCAGTTGACCAGCTGTATAAAAATGTCATAAAAAAAAGTCACTCCTCCCCTCGAGATGGGAAAATTTGTTTCCGGGATGTCTGGAGAACACAGAAACATGGAGTTACATTAGCTGGGTATCTCAGACGGCCACAAAGGGAAGCACAGCGCTATCAACAGGTGATGTTTTCAGGACCTGTCTTCAGGGAGGCCCGGTGAGCTGGAGGCTGGAGGTCAATTTGCTCCTCCTTGGCCGCTGTCCCCAGCCCTGCAATAGCAAGGACGCTCCCGCACCGCTGCAAGGGTGCCTGGGCTGCGTGGCTTGTGTGCCCTGACAGCGCGTGACCAATGACAAGTGTTTTCCTTATGAGATTTGGGGTAAAAGGGCCTTGTGAGACTGGCCCCCTACTACTTTAAATACAGAGGACAGGTTATAGGCATTCTCTGCACCGCCCTGCTGCAGCCTGCATCCAGCGCGGTCCATCCACGTGCACCAGCGCTGTCATACAGCTGCCAGCCTGCACTCAGCTCTGTGGCTAACAAAGGATAAATGTCCTTCATGTGGCTGCTTTAATTTGACTTAGGGCCCAATCCTGGGAAGCAGTGAAGTCGTCAGGTTGGGACCAGTTAAGAAAAAGGTCTTTATTTTTCTGTCGGGAGCCTAAGCGCTACAGGGAGGCATTCCTTCTGCACGTACTCAAAATATGTACAGGATTTCGGTACCTTTTGTAATAGTCTGCTTAAATCTTAATGCGTTGCTTGGTAACTAGGTGGTCCACAGTGAACAAACATGCACACATATCCTACTGGTCTCTGGCAGAGTTCACTGTAAGAAATTGCTTTATTGCAACAAGATCTACTAGCAGTAGTACAAAGCAGTAGTTTGTCAGCTTATTTTTAATTCCAACTATTTTAATTCTGTCAGAAAAATAGAAATCCCTTCAAAGCTGAAGGCTAGGCATGTGAAGACACCACCCAGAAACAAATACTTCTTTCCCCTATTCTTAAAATATTGATTCAGCTATTTTTTAATTTAGTTGAGTCTAAGTACAGTGCTTGGAAGTAACAAGCTTGGGTACTTTCTGCTCTCTTGTTCTAACTAATGCTATTACTATTTTCAAGACACTTGATAAAATGAGCTGATTATTTATGTTTCCAAAGTGTATGGCTTTTCAAGTTTCAGACTGAAATTAAGAAAATCAGAAACAATGAAACTTATAAGCATTTACCAGAGTCCAAGCTCAGCACTACTTCTTTTAAAAGCCAAATCAACCCCTCTCCCCGTACCTCCCCATTTAGAAGGGTCGAACAAGTATCAGTAACACTATTTATTTCCAGGATTTCTCTTTCATTTTGTCATTTTGCATTTATGAAGTCTTAGAACACTTTCTGAAATGGTTTGGTCTCCCATTCATGGACATCAGAACAGTCTGCATTGTTTAAAATTAGTGATGAAACAAAGCTTGAACTCCCAGGTTTCCAGCTACCCAGGAGATAGGTCTGCTAATGAAACAGGACAGAATGTGGGCAGAAAAAATAAGTCAGGAGGAAATGAAAATGAAATATAGTTTGAGATAACCTCCCTGAAAACAAGCAAGCAAACCCTGTTGTATTAAGCTCTCAGGAGAGCTGTTAAAGAATTCTGAAAATAATTCAGAGAAGGAACTCAGCCCCTCATTTTCATTCTTCTAGTCCATTCCTTGCTAGTCCCTAAGAAAAACTGATCCCAGGGGTGTTATGTACAAATGGATGAATTTTTATGGTATGAAAGCATACAGCTTAAAGCCGTAAGTCCTTGTATTCCTTGACAATCATTATCTTCAGCTCTATGGAGATGCACACACCGATCCTTTCCAAGGCATGGGTCGGCAGGGAGGCAAGGAACACTCCTATGGATTCGTGAACCTTCCTCACAGGGCATGAGCAGGACTGAGTGATCTCACAGCACTATATGGAACTATTAAAAACCCATCTTATATGGCACGTGGTAATAGTTGTTTCTCATTGTCTCACAATAATTGCACACTGTAACAGGAAAAAGATGGAAAATGCTCAGGAACTGCGAGAGACTAGAAAACTAATGATGCTTTTTCTTGTCAAACCAGTAGCTTATTTGTCATGCATAGGTATTCAAGTGCAAGGAGTTTTCTGGAAAACTGCTTCATTTGTAGAGAAGGTGCTTCTGTATTGGAGCTCAACTCCTGTCCTCTGCTGTCTGAATGCTTCTCTATACTGACTAAAGAGATCTAAAAAGAAAAGCAACTTTTTCTAGCCCTACTGCTCATCCCTGTGTGATTATCCGACCCAGAGTTAATGTAGCATTATTAATACATCTGTGACTTGTCCAGTGTCACAGGTGAATTAGAGGTTTTGTGACAGGCAGCCTCACAACATGCATTGATGTAGATCATATAATATTGTGGATTTTAGTTCTCTGACCCAGCGTATTCAATCAAAGAATGAGATTCTTTCTTAAGTTGATTTTTCCTGGCTTTTGTGACTCTAAATAATGTCCTTTTATTGTTTAAACATATTTTTTGTGGTTTATTATATTAAGATGTTTGGCCTGATCTAGATTATGCGGCTTCATGAAACTGATGAAAGAGCTATTGTTCTTCACAGCAGAAAAACTGCCACTCATCCAGATCACTGACCTATTTCTTGGAGTCAGAAGTAACCTTTCTGAAGTCTTACTGATTTGTAATGCTATGTTCTACACTACTGATCTTGAAGCCCCATGTTTGATGTGCAGTTACAACAGTATTTAAGGATCAAGCAAAAAAAAAATCAACTTGTCAAATGCAAAAATGGTTTATTTTTCCATAAGTTTTGGTACTATTCTAAAGAAAGTTATAAATGAATTGGAGCAGTTCTGCTGCAGGGGTTATTCCATTACTCGATGATACAGTCATTCCTTAGACTTAAACATCAGCAGTATATGCCTCTCCACATTTCTTTCTCTGAAATCCAGTGGAATTTGTCCCCGTTGTCTAAAAGAAAAGAGGAAGCATGTCCAGGAGCGAGAATTCAGTCGGCACACGCTAACACTAGAGTGGGCCATTCATTACCCCAAAATCAGAAAAATAGAACCTATGAGTTCCTGAAGATGGGAACAATTTATAGAGAACCATTCCTCTAATCTTGCTTTTCAGCCCCAATAACAGAGGCTGGTGCCAGAAGAACACATCAGGAGAATAAACTAATACTGCATAAAGAGATTTTGTTGAGGCTGGCATGTGAAGAAAATCTATTTACCATTACACATGGCTTTCTTCTGCAGGAGAGCAGGGTTTGCATATTCTCTGTGGTTTCTCACTATACAGAGAGGGATACAGGCATTTAAAAAGGAATTAGGATGCTGAGATGCTCAGTCCAGCTGGATCGCTGGCTCCCTACTCTTCACCGTGGAACATCTGCTAAAGAAGTCTTTGGAAGACTTCTGGGTTTTTCAGGACCAGTAGAAAAAACAGCACTGTTAGGATGTTTTATATTTGGGGCACTTTGGTACTGACAAATGCCTTCTCATTTTATCATGCTGCAATCAAGATGACAAAAAAGTGCAGCAGCTAGTAGAAACTCCCCCCGCAGCCCAACAAAAAAACGGGGTCTTGAAAGGAAAAGTTTGGCACACAAAAAGCTCCAAACACAAAAAAGCTAAACCTCCACCAAACCGTTCCTGCTTGTTGTGAGCCTGCCAAAGCAGAACAGACTTTCTCAACAGAAAAGGCTACATTATGCTAGAAGGAAATGAGCTGCAAGGCACAGGAAAAGGGAACACGAGTGGAGATTTATGGCACCACTGAAAGCAGGCACTGTACTGCCAGATCAGGAGTAAGACACTACCAAAGGATGCTACCTTTGTTTTTCTGTCTATCAAGGAAGAAGGAGAGTTTCTGTCGCAGGGTATCTGAAGTACTGACGTCCATAACAAAGCCCATCACTTCAGCCTTCTGATCAGAGTGGCTGTGTTCTACCTAATCAGAATTTTCCACTTTTTCAGAAAAACAGAAGAAAAAAAAAACCACTCAAACCCAAACCACCAGTCAATGAACATCCACTGCTTACTAACGAGGAAACAGAACTGTTACAAATGTTGCAAGTTTTGCTTAAGTACTGGCAATTTCTTAAAACACAAATCTTTTTTTTTTTTTTTTTTCAAAAGATCATTGTGTCCTACTGCAGTTTCTGAAGATTATACGGAAGGATTTGTTCATGCTGACATTTTTTACTTTGTTTTATTGCTGCTCTTGCTCTCGGTGCTGTACATGGGGGACTTCACCTGCTGAATTCTCCTGGATACAGACTGCGGCAGAGAGGCACATCTGTGGACAAACAAAACCATTTCCCATTTCTGGTATTTATATAAAGTTATTTTTATTTTTATTTTTTGCTGCCAGGAATCTCTAATTACAGCTCCTTTTTGCCTCCCTCTGTAAAATTGGTCTGAGGTGTAGGCTGCTAGCCCTGAGAAGCTGCAGGATCTCCCTGGAATTTTACCAGGCTGAATTTGAACTTTGCCATGGTTTTACTTGGAAGTAAAACTGCAGCGTGTTTTCAGCTCCCTAAATGCAGGTGAAGGCCTACTCCAAAGGATCCTGATGGATAGCTTTATGTTGGCACAGCCTTGAAGAACATGAGAAAGCATTATCATGCCTTAAAATGTATCACCCTATATATGTAACTTGCTCAATGCATTTTGGATGGACATTTCAGGGTTACTTTCTTTCAAAATGTAGCATCTGATCTTTCTCAGTAGTATACACCTTTTTCATACTGGGTATCATACCCAACTGCAGACACCAATCAGCTTTTCTTTACATATGGAACCCGACATTTAATTTTTGAGTTATGAATCTGAGTCTAAGACTCTGGACTGTATGAAAAAAAAATCTTTGCAAGTGCCTCAAAAGTACCTTTGTGGTTTCTTGTTACTACGGAAGACATACCATTTATCTTGAACGAAAGTTTACTCCTGCCTTTATTTGACCATAATTTGCATTTGTAAGAGGACAAAATGTTGAATTACATTTCTCTGCAGTCTAGGTCTCTCCTATTGTCCTGAAAAAAAATCAGTCATGTAGGTTTAAATACTTTGTCTGCTATGCCAGCAAGCACCATGTGGAACTGAATGCTCAAAATATTAGTTAGCAACATGTGTAACAGAGATAAGGAAGACTCTTTCTTTTTAGAAACATTTTTTTTTTCATGAGAGAGAACCACTGAGGTAATCTGTATTGCTCTCACAAGCCAGCAAACAAAAGCGTGTCCTGAAACTTCAGCTAGCTATGAAAGTGCAATGCTCACACAGACTCAGAGAGGGAGAAGATCCTTGCTGCAACCGTTGTTTTCTGTGATCCCATATAGGATCACAGAAGTAGAAAGAAATCACCTAGAGATGTGGGTGTTTGTCTTCTTTCTCTCACACATCTGTCTTTCTGCTACGGTCCTGTAACTTGGGTACTATTTCAGTAAAGTCCATTGGCCTGAATAGGAATGAGCTCCTAATCATTCCATACGCTACTTGATAAAGAGATGGATCTGACTGGGTGCTGGTTGATTCAATGACCAGTGATCAGCTTCCTTAAGCAACAGTGGCACATGAAACATGACCAAGTGGCTGGCATTAATGCCTATCCACTACCACTCAAGTTCTTGTATTTTTTGAAAAACATGAGTATAAAGACTATTTCCAGATCCATGTGTTCTCCTTCCCTACTGTTAAGCTAGCAGCTTGCCAAATTCTGTAGTAGATGTCTGTCTGTAAAGCCTGGCTGTGGGACTTAGGGCATGTTAAAATGACAGGAGACATATCAGCGAGAGGAGAGTGCATGGAAGTGCATGCAGGAAGGCTGGTAAATAGAGTTTCCTCTGGATTGCAAGGAGGAAAAATCATATCCAGTGCAATTATACCTCTGAACTTGGTGTCATCTCAGAGCACTGTCCTTGGAAGTGGTATTTATGCAAGCGGAAATTTCCTGTAGATGCATGTGCGGTTGTTAGTAAATGAGTACAATGAGCAGGTATAGTGGCATCCAAGGAAGTTTATTTGGTTGTTTCCTTGATGGGTTATCATCATGCAGATAATATTTTCCATTACATGTTATGACAATCCTGACATAAGGAAGCACCTCCAATGTTAGGGGGCTTTTCAGCTCATATATATTCAGCTGAGACCATCAATAAGGTGGCTGACCAGCATCACCTACAGAACAAAGCGAGTGTTGGTTTTTGGGTGATGTTGACAGACAAATTCCAGAAAGCTACTTCCAGAAGTAGCGATAACTGAATGTATTGCTCACGGGCCATCTGATAACAGTTTTGATATTATCTTTGTGAGATGGACTTGAATTGGGAACCTGTTTATAAGGGATCTTACACCAAGCTTATGTGTGAGCAGAATAAGCACTACAAACATTTTTAAGCAACCCAAAGTCAGCTGACGCAGATAAATTCTGCCTGTGCCCAGCAATATAAGGAGATGTATTTAGTTTTAGCTGACATATTTCATTGTGGCTCAATTTGAAGGTCTTCTAATGGGTCTTATATGTATACAACAGACTTTACCAAAATGTGAATCTGACTCTATGGCTACTTGCATGCAGCTTTACAAGCTCAATAGACAAATGAGATGTTTAACTGTTTTTTTTTGTTGTTTGTTTTTTTTTTTTTTTTTTATGTGTGTGTATAAAACTATTTAATCTATATAAAACAAGCAGTCAAACACCTCTTATTAAACAGTTAAACTTCTCATGTATGCAATTTGTGTGTGTACTGTTGCATATACGTTTCTAACGTAAGAATGGTAATTTTGTTATTCAGACCAAAAGTATCAGGCTGGTATCAGACGTTAATCAGGCTGCTGTTTCTAATTCTTGGACTTTTCTAAAGAACAGTGGAATGTGGCAGGAACTACACAGAGCCAAGCCATGGAGCTTCTTACCCTGTTTTTCATCTGCATTGGCACAACTCTTATTGAAGGCACTGGACAAGAATTTCTCTGTATAGCTCATGTGCCTGTGCTCATAGAAAAGACACGTGCAATAATCTGAATCACACATATAGCTCTAGAAATGATACATAACCAGCTATGTAGAACATGCATAAAGTAACTGTTGAATTAAATATGGCATAGGTTTGTGTATCTCCTAAATAAATAGTAATTGGGTTTTCAAGCAATTAGATAGTATCTGTAAGTTATTATTTAGTAGATAATAAAGCACGTTACTACTTTTTAAGCTGCACCACTTCATCTGAGTATTGGCAAGCTTAACTTGCAGTGTAATTGAGTACATTAGGAGGTTATTAATAGCATGAGAGATTTGTTTTCACGGTATGTAACCATGTTTAAGACGAAGCAGTTTGGGTGCTCCTACAGCAAGTGTCAGGCACTTTCCAAAATTCCGTAGCAGAGATGAATTGCCAGAAAGATTTGTTACTAGAGCTAAACACAGTGCTCAGTTTTACAGTTGTTAAGTATCAGTTTCTTTTTAGCATTAAAACAAAAAGTTTTTGTATGCAGTATCTGCATCTATATCAGGACACCCCACATGGTGTTTTCTGCCTTAGCATGAAACTGCCTTTGGAAACAGCCTTCTTCTCTGAGTGGGTTTGTTTGCATGCAAATCTTAAAATGTTAAAGTAATGAAGTCTGAAGTGATGTGAGAAATCTGGGCTGTTGGGAGAAATCAGGGGCCTGTCCCATGGGATGGCTACAGGACAGGCATATTTATATTCCTAACTTGATGTACTTTGTTCTGCCTTTTTTTTTTTGGGGGGGGGAATATTTTCTATTATGTGACTGGTGTTTCTTAGGGCAAAGTTTTTCAAACTTCTGTGAAGAGAGGATAAAATTTTGTTTTGTGAGTCTATTAAGATGGCATAGCAATTTTCATTATATTGACAAATATCTCAGTTATAAAAGTAGTAAGAAAATTGCCCTATAATTCAACACATAGAAGGAAGCTGGAAAAGGAACGGTTGCGTTGCAGGGAGTCAGCTCAGGCTGGGACTGCAGGGCCGTTGGTGAGACGGGTCTGCCTCTGCCCTCCGCGAGGAGTCCCTGCTCCCCGAGCCGGGATGTGTCCCGCGCCGTAGGGCAGACGAGCGCCGCCGCTAGCTCTAGCAGCCCGCAGCCTTTAAGTCTAAGCTGGATGGAGCGATGTGGCTGTACCTAGAGGCAGTTCTTATTTCCTTGGGTGCCACTGGGAAATTTCATGCGGTCGTAATGGGCTATGAAGTATTGGGAGACTCTGACGCTATTGGAACACTCTCAGATACAGCGGATAGCGGGTCGTGGTGTTCACACCTTGAAGCCCTCTCTTCCACCTCGTTTCTTTATGCTAGGGAGCACTCAGAAAACAATCTGATTTTTTTCCTCCCATTGCAAGTCATATAATGCTTTATTTTAAACTAGCAGAATTAGCATATAGAAGGCAATCATAAGCTTATTAATCACATATTTATAGTCTCATATTCACAGTATTTTCCAAATACTCCCTCGGGTTTTCTCTTCCTGTTACTAATTACCAAAGATTATCATTCTCTATATGCATCCTGTAGCTGACTGGAACTGTAGAACAGCCAGCTAAGACATAACACTTGGTGCAAAGCTTACAGATCACAGGGTAAAGCTAACTTTATTTCACAATGCAAAAATATCCTCCTACATTTTTTGTATCTGCAGCACTTTCATACACTATTCGAATAAAGGTAACCTGCCAGAACATTTAATGAAAAATAGAGAGCGTATCCTCCTTTTAACTCCTGCAGAGCAAGAAGAGGGTTTTTTCGAAGTGTTTTTTCCCGGTGTTTCCAAGCAATGTGACTTTGCCACGGGACACACCAGTTTGACATCTAAACCCTTGAAGGGAAAGGGGCTTTTGCCCCCCAGATGCAGGAAATCCGTGGTGACGGTTGGCACAAGAGTCCTGCTCTGTCACCAGCTCCCAAAGCCGTGACGCCGGCTGCGCCCATTTCCCCACATCAAGTCTTTCGGAACGAAGCCTTCCCCCTGCGTTCAGTTTTACCGGACAGAAAGCTCGGGAGCTGCCGGTCGCCTAGCACCAGTTCGGATCAATGGCTGGTTTACTCTTTGCTGGAGGAGTCTTAAATAAGATTTCCCTCGTTTCACTCCCCGATGCCTGCGAGCCCGTTCGCGTGACTCACGGTGCGCTCGGGCTGCGGGCTGTCCCGCCGGGGGGCTGCCCCGTGCTCTCGCTCCGCACCCCCTCTGCTCCTCAGGGCTGTGCCCCGCTGCAATTGCTCGCCCCGCGCCCAGCCCCACGGACCGCGGCCGCTCGGAGCCCCTCCACCCTGCGCGGGGGAACCGGCAGAAGTTTGGGGCTGCTTCTGGGCAACGCGGACGACCCCTAACACATCTTCTGCCTGACGCTGCCAGCTGCCAGCACCCAGCACGGGTGCCAGCATCCTTCCCCGCTCGGATGTCTCCTCTCAGACAAGAGGACGTTTCACCGCATTTCCCGAGCCGGCAGCGCCCTCCCGCCGCTCACCTGCCGGCCCCCGGCCCCTCCCGGGCGCCGCCCCTTACCGATGATGATGGCACAGGCGCTGAGCAGCCCGATCTCCTTCTTCAGCGCCACCCGCGCGGGGCCGCCGGGCGCGCCGCGCTGCTCCCCGCCGGCCATCGCTGCCCGCGCCGCGCCGCTCTGC
>VXAA01004162.1:126292-197240 GCA_013399115.1 Anseranas semipalmata | reverse complement strand
GCGCGGCTCGGTAAGCTCCGGGTGTCCCTCCCGGTTCCTTGGGCTGCGCAGAAACGAGCGGGGGCTTTGCCACGGCAGGGCTCCATCTGCCGCCGCTGGTTCCTGCCCAGCTCGTCCCGGGTCACGTCCAAGCCTCTGTCACCTCACGGGTCTCCTTGGTGGCGGTCCACGTACCGCGTGTTTCACTAGTCGTGACAGTAATTTAACGGAAACAAGCACTGTTCGCAGTCCGCACCAGCGGCGTGTGGCCGGGCACACGCGGTTAAAACCACCGAGGCGATGCTAAACGCTTCGTTTCTACCTTTATTGGTCTTTCCAGTTTCTGGACTGGGGAAAAAAAAAAGCAAAAGCCCCCGTCCAGCGGCTCCGTTTGCACCTTGTGGTGCTGGTGAGCCCGCGGCTGGCAGCACGCCCGCCCCGCGCCCCCCGGGTGGGCAGGCGGCAGCTGTGGGGCGGCCTGAGGAAACAGCGAGTGTTTGAGCTCACACAGGGGACTGGGCTTCGTCGCTGGGACGTTCCATTCCGGCAAGAATGTGGGAATACCAAGGTAAATGTACGGGGAATAATGTCATCTAGTAATTCACAAATCTTTTGCTCCATGAACAAGCTGCTTTCATAGAGTGTCAACGGATGATGTTTTCTGTGCTCTCAGGAGAAATCAGGAAGTTAAATCCTAGGTTGGGAGCCTGGGCTCTTATGGTCAAGTTGTAACAGCCAAGGAGTTATTGAGGAAATTCCTGGTTCAGTTCCTTGCATATAAGTCAAGGTAAATGCCATCCTGAGAGCAGTTCTGCATTCGTTGCATGGGCCCTGCTCACCTGAGAGAGGATCCCCGCGTGGGTGACCCATTCTGAAAGTGCATAGGCAGAACATCTTCCTAACAGGAAAATCGGGTGTCTAGGAGGTGCAGGAAGGAGGTAGCAGGTACCAGTGGGGCGGCCAACGCAGGGATGTGAATTGGTCATGGTGCGCTGGTGTCAATGGGAGAAGGAAGGTCTGGGATTGTAAGACCTTGGTGAAGAAAGGTGGGAAGTTTCTGTGCTGACATCAGTCTGATTTTGTTTGACTTTAGAATGAAAAGTATGACCTGAAAGCTGGCGGCTCATTTGAGGAAATCGGTCAACTATCTTATAAAGCTGATAATTGTAAGTGATTTTACTTTATAAAGCTGCTTTATACTGCTGCTCTTATAGAAAGATTTATTGATTTTCAGAGGCTGAGGCTTGTTTCCTAAATTGATCTATCACTCTGTAGAATTGCTGTTTCTAAACAAATTGCCTCACTAACTACTTCCAAAATGTACTTTTATTGAATTACTACGTCCTTTTGTAAGGAAGCATTTTACAGGAAGATTTGCTTTCTGAACTACATAAACGGTGCTACTGTTCTCATACTGTTCAGGGAAATGTGAAGGCTCCAAATGAAAGTTCTGATGCTCAAAAGCAACCTGATCTTTTAGGTATTTCTCCTAAGTGGTTTAAATGATCATTTCAGAGCTATGCTTTGCACTGGTAGTAACTGAAGTAATTTCTAGTACCTCTGAAAGTCTCTACATGCTAATCTTATATAGATATTATAATTAACTCAGTGGAAACTTGTCTGTGACAGTCTATTGTTTTGTTCAAGCTAAAAAGAGTAATAGATTGAACTTCATCAAAGTACAAAAATCAAGAAATACAGAATGAATTGTGCTGCTAACTGTGTTACTGACTGTATTACTGAGTTCTAAGAGCCTGATGAAGTTTAAGACCATTTAACCTTTACAGATCAACCACAAAATCTGTTAAATGAATGACCACTTAGAAGGATAATATTGCACGCAGTTTCTTTTGCTGTGGTAGAAATGTTGATTTGCTCTGAAATATGTGTATAATCTTTGTGGTATTGTGTGGAAGATAAAAAGCCCAGTCAGTCCTCTTACACTGATTAGCAAGAAACGGTGTGTGCTGGCTGTGGGATGATGAAAACAAATACTAGAATTCAATTAACTCTAATAATCTTCTCCAGCTCTACTATGCAGTAGCTGTGGGTTTATTTATTTATTTATTTATTTATTTATTTTCCCTCCTTTCTGGCCAATTTAGGGGGCTTTGCCAAGGAAAATACTAAATATTCATACATGTGTACACTCTGCCTCTTGATATAAATAACAAACAAACCGTTAAAACTCAAAAATGCAGGGGAACCTTCAGAACACTCTTTCTTCCCATGCAATTTCACATTGGGTGCATTTTGAACAAGGCTAAAAGAACAGTGCTGGCACAGGAGAACCACAGGGTGAAATCTCAGCTCCATCCCAGGAAGACTTTGCAGCGGAAACACTAATGAACAGGCACATCTGATTGTGGCTCAGCGAGACCAGGATATCGTGGACTGGACCTTACAGGTTCAGCACCAGATGCTCTTTTGGGAGTTTCATCCTTGTGGGCAGCGTCCATGCCCTTGCCTTTGTGTGGGGCTGTTCCCAGAAGGAGTAGGAGGCCTTTGGCTGCCGGGCAGTGTGTGCTCCCTGGGCCTTGGTGGAAGCCTCCTATGGGAAAGACCTAACCCCTCAGCTGCCCACCCAGGGAGGGATCTTACAAATATCATTTGAAGAGACCTGTACCCTTGCCCTGGGACATGAAGATAAAGGAATGTGGTAGTCCTTTCCTCAATATGCACAGGATTTTTTGGTAGGTGCTTATTTGTGATGTCTGCCAGAATGTACTTCCTATTGCAAACAATAAGCTTGTAAGAAGCTTAGCCTAATTACCCAGTAGTGTGGGTAATAAACAGGGTAGGCAAACAAGGTTGGGTGCAGCTGTGTCAGTGACAGAGGCTGAGGATGGCTGTTGTGCAGTAGCAGTGCAGTCTCTCCTTGCCATGTCAGGCTGGGTACGTGGCGTATGGGAAAATGGTTATAGGCGAGGGGATGCAGCTAGGAAACCCATGTGGGTAGTTTAATTTGGGAGTGTAGTCTTGGATCCTTGTATACTACTTCATTTTCTCATCCCTCTTTGGAAAGAGGATAAATTCTTTACCTAAATCTATATAAAGAACATAGACTTACCGCTACTTTTCCCAGTGAGTGCATAAGAAGTGACTTCCCTTTTAAAAGTGTTTTGCTGTTGCTGAAGGAGAAAGCAGGTGGCAGTTTCCATGAGCTTTCGATATGCCCTTATCCATAGCAAAACACAGGAGAGTAAAACAGCAGTGGGCCAGAAACCTGTTGGAAAAGACAGCAATGACAAAGGTTGCCCTCATTAGTTGCCAAAAAAGAGTTATTTATTTATTTATTTATTTGGGCTGAGTGCCTGTCTGTTTCACTGTGTTTTCTGCATGAGGGTGAAGAGAGGATTTTTCTCGTCACTTTTTGTGGTAGTATTGGCTGCTTATTTAGGTTGTGCGTTCTGTCCTATGGTTAATATTGTTCCAAAATAAGCAAGTCAGAGAGCATGTATGTTCTAATTAGTAGTTATCTGAGACTGCTTTCAGAGCAAAGACTTCTTTTAAATTGTTTTGGATCTGAACGTACTGTATCTACTTGAATGACGAAATGTTAGTAAGCAAAAAAGCCAAAGTTCTTTGTAGGAAGGCAATTGCTGCATAGCAACTGCACAGAGAGGATGCAATGAAGCTTGCATGTGTTCTTTTGTTGCTATTTTGGTCCTCCTTTTCTCGATGTTCTGAAATGTACAGAAATTATTAAAGTTGTTGGAACCAGTAAATTCATTCATTGCTACTTGTGCTCTTAAAAAAAAAAAAAAGGCGGGGAGCAAACATTGCCGTTTTGGTGTTTGTATTTTGGGAAGAAATAATACAGGAATTTAGTATGACAGTTAAGGAGGGATGCTGTGACTGAGTTTTCAGATGAATATAGTCTTTAATTCTTTAATGTATGTGAAGCATATTAGAAGAGAGCTAGGTTAAAGAAATGCAAAGATTGCCTGTGAGATCATACTCTTTCCAATCTTTGTTTTTGTATCCATCTAAACAAATTTCTATTGTTTTAAAAGATAACCAGCCCTACAAAAATGAAAAATACCATGACTGTTGCTGAAAATAGTTGTTAAAGCATTTGAAAGTTGTTCAATTTAATGGGGTCACCATAAACAACAGCTGGGAAATAGTTACTTGGAAGGATAAAGTATCTTGTAGGGTATCTTTAAACAAAGCAGTAGGCTGATTGATTTAGCAAAAGGCAATTTGGGGAGCAATGGGATTGTAAGTGAATCTTAATTGCTAATAAACTTGAAAGTAAAATTTGCCATATTCTGCTTGATCGTTACAAATTTCATATCATTACGAATTTTATTTATAAAAAATCAGTGTCCTTTTACTTTCATAACTTCCCAAATGATAAAGTTAGGGCTGAGTAACCAGAATGTGGGGAGCATTCTCTACCAAGAGGTACAAAGATCCTTCACGCCAGGCACTGCCCTGCCCTTGCGAAGCATTGATCTTCAGAACAATTCAAACATGGTGTGCCAAGAAGTATCTGTAAGGGATAGCGTTGGTGCTGGGAACACAGGGCTATACACAGGAAGCCAGCAACCCTCTTTAGCCAAAAAGGTCTTGTGGCGTGCAGGCAGTGGGAGGTCTGTGCTTGCAATGAAGCATTTGATTGCCTCTTCCTGTTGTCTGAAGTTTTTGAGAAGAGTCCCGTCCCCTTCAGTAAGGAGCAGGATTGTAACCAAGGGCTGGAGTTAGCAGCTACACGGTCTTCAGGCATACAACAGTGGCTTCTGAGTGGGTTGAGCTTTAAGAGTGTGTTCCAGGCTCACTGAATGGAGATCTGGATGAGAGGATCAGAAAAACAGGCTGAGAATCAGGTCTTCTGTGAAGCTCTCTTCTGAATTCTGCAATATATTGCATTATTTGGGTGTTGGGAACAGCCTTAGTTGGTAAGGCTGACTGGTTCCACTCTTTCATGGTCCTCTGCAAGATCTGGGAACTTGAATCCAGTGATTTAGAAAGTTCAGGAGATTCTTCAGGCCATATCACTGTGCTCCTCTAGGAGGGATGTGACTTTGTGCCCAGTGGAGGCTCATCTAGTATTAATAACTCCCTTCGCAGACCCTACAAAGGACAGTAATTTGGCAATGTACAGAAAAATCAGCTCACTTTGAGCAGCAGGCTTTCATCCTTAGATTCTGGTAGCCAGAACGTTTGTTGTCTTTTAGGTAAATTATTCATCAAGCATGAGCTGCTGGACACCTAGCTAGCTGTGTCAAAACTCTATTTCTAAATTTACAGCTGTATGGAATGAGCCATTGTATGGTCAAATTGTATCACTCCTTGAGGGACATTTCATGGTGGCTCATAAGTAGATGAGCGTAAGTAGATTATGTAGAGAGTTATTTGTAGGTTGTTGATGAATTAGGTTTCTAGAGGCAGGGTTATTGAAAGAACCTACTTCCAGCTGAGCACTCATCCAGTCGGTGTGTTTACTGGAGTACATGGAAACGCAGTGACGGAAGGGACCCGAGAGGATGATCAATTTCAGAACAAACATTTCTTTTATGCATTTTTTAAAGATCTGACAGCACTGTGGTATTTTAACATTTCAATACTGTAATGACTAACAAGTTTTTTCTTAAATCATCCATCTAATTTTTCTTTGTAGTTAACATAATTCTATTTTTTCTTCCTTGGTGGTCAGTGTGAAATTGACTCATTTTCTGTAATAGCATGCTTGAGTTTATCAGTTTGCTAGAACATTTCTTTTGGTCTTATCTTTTTATAGATGGCAAAAAAACCCTAATTTCTTCCTCCTCCTCCTCCCCCCCCCCAAAGGACATGCTTTCCAAACTCTCTTCTTACTGCTTTCACCTGGACCTGCTTCAATTTCTGAAGATGGTAGCTTAGACGTAGTATTGAAGCTCATGCATTGCAGCTGCTAACTGGGTTGGAATAGTCACCTGCTTTTCTTCCAAGTGATACTTCAAGTGTTGTGCTGTTGACTCAGGTTTGAGGTTAACCATCATGTATTTCACTTCCTTTTCAGAAGGAAAAGTCCCACCAGGTTCTTTTCCCTCTACGTCACTACTTACCTGCCCCTCCCTATTCTGCATCTGTGTGCTAGATTCTTTCTTTCTTCTCAGACCAGTCTTTCAGTTGAATATAGTTGTCCTATGATATCAACATATCAGCTGAGACCATCCTGAATTTTATTCCATGTTTCTTCTTTCTGTGCAGTTGCTCTCAGCTTGGTGCATCCAAAAATTCTTAGTCTCTGGTCACTCAAAATGGGTAATATTTGTCCCTGGATAGATTCTAGGGGACCCACCTTCAAATTTCTTTCCAGTTGGTCATTGTGTACATTGTGAATTGTTAAACTAGTTACACTTGTAGCTCACAACAATTATCACTTGGCTCTTATTTCTTATTATCTTGCTTATGAACATGATACCTTCGGCAGATTCGAAGGCTCTGCTTTCTAAAGGAAATTAGTTTGTATCCACCACTTCCCTTTGTTCACTGAAACAAGTTCTCTATCGGACATGAAAACTTTGGCTCGAATTCCTGTGACCGCCTGCCATCCTCCGAGAAGCCCAGCAGATGGCACTCTGGTCCTGTAACTCCGTATTTTAAAGCCAGAGTGATCCCAATTGCCCCCGTGCTGACCATTTTAAGTACTTGTTTCTCAAAGTTTGGCCTCTAAGGTTAAAATTACAATTACTGTAATAGTATTAAAATTACTATAGAAGTAAAAGTCTTGTTGACATGGGCTTGGCTTCACGTAGTCTTTAAAAAAGTTAATAAACCTTCTGCGTATATCTACAAAGCACAGGTTGATACAGTATGCCCCTGAGGGAGTGAGCCAGCTCGGAGGGTGCGTGGCAGCGTGCTGTGGGCTCGCACACAGGGCAGCTGTCTTCTGGCAGGGGGAAGTCAACTGCCAGTGGAAATCTCAGGGCTGCTGGTCCAAAGGCTTACCACTGAGACGTGGTGGAGCAGACTGCTGCATCCCACCTTTTTGGTGGTCTCCCTGATAGTTGGTTGTGTCAAGGCAAAGTCGCTGGTGCCTAACCTAACCTTAGTGTTCCCTTGAAAGGAGCTAATGCTTAGGGTGGCAGTTAGATTCATTAATCCCAGAGTTTGGAGCTCCCTCTCAACTCTTCCTGACCTGTGAGCACTTTTGACTCTTCCAGGACAAAATCAAACAAGTTAGCTGAGCCATCTGGCAGTGGTTTGAACCAACTTGTTTGACTTTGCCCTAGAACACACTAGAAGTGCTTACGCAGTCAGTTACTGGGTCTCAGCTGGAAGGTGTTAACTAGCAGCTGAGAAACAGAAAGGAACAGCTTTTTAAATGGCCTGTGAACTGTGTGCTGCGGGTGAGAGGCATTACGTTAGCCTGTTGGCTTTCCCTGAACGAGACGAGGTGTGCTCCTGTGGCCCATGCCAGTGGAGAGGTGATTTAAGAAGCCGCCAAGTCTCAGATACTAGCCCGTGCTAGCATCCCTCCCTGCAGAGGTGTGTTCCCCGCCTGTGCAGCGTGGACGGGACCGCTGTGCCTGAGTGCGTCCAGCTCGCTGGGGGTATGCTGCAAGTGGCTCGGGATAGAATCGATTGTGGAGTCTTGTGTTGTGTAGTTCAGAGAATGGGGAAGCCAGTTTGTCACACCAGGTTATCTAACAGCCTTCAAGATCTTAAAAACAAAAAACCACAACAAAACAGAACAACAAAAAAAGCCACACAAAACACACAAAAAGCCACTTTTTCCCCTTATGAGTAAGCTGTCATCTCTGTTGTATCATGAAATAGTAAGGAGCTCATAACACCTGTACAGTATTATTGATTGTGAGGAGAGTAACAAATTGGAACATGCATCATGCTCTTCATTTAACACATTGGTGAAAGTTTGCACAGCAAACTTACTACAAATAAAATAGATTATACACAAGATATAGAGCTGTCTTGCAGACAGAAATGTATATTTGGGTTAAGTAATAATCAGTGCATTGTGCTTAGAGTTCACACACGTCCCCTCCAGTATTTACCTATTAAAAGAGTTCACAGAAACTACACTGTAAGCCTGCCGGAGTAATTTTTATTAAATAATTTTCATTGGTAAACAGGGAAAACAGAGCTGCAAGGAGGTTAAAATTTGGGCTTGGCTTCCCCACTAATGACAAACTCTGGCCCCAGAAATTGCTGAGACAGAGATGACAGGCTCTCGCAAGTACATGGGGTCAGCCATCCACCCCTCCTTTCTGGTTGCTGCAGGGTATGGGTGCACTCAGACAGAAAGGGCCGGGTTATTTGAGCTTTGCTCACACACGAGGCAGAGCAGCAGGGAGGTGTGGATAGTGCTGCCCACCTGTCTCACTCGTGCACTACAGCAAGTCCACCAAACCTTTCTTTCCTTGCACTGCTTGAAGAATACAGACTGTATGAGCACTGCAGCACTTTTGGTGGTTTTATTTCAGTACTTGGTCATCACTTATAACCTGCCAGCCTTGGATGGTTCTCAGTCAAAACAACTTGTGTTTAGAGAAAAGGGAGCAGGGATGCTACAGGTAGGCGGGATTGCCAGTGAGCCCATTGCTCACATCTGCTATGTGCCCCAGACTGGGTTAACAGCGAGTGATGCTCAAACTCCAGCACTTAGTGTAACCTTGGATAATCTTAACTCCCTAGCCTTGGTTGCCTATCTCTGAAGCAGATGTTTTCTTCCCATTGCGGTCTGCCTTGAGACTTAGTCTTACGTGTTGTATTATATTTTAGTATTATCGCTGCTGGACTTCTTCAAGTGGAGGAGAGACAGGAGGCCTTTTCTTTGTTAGGCTTTGATATCATCATCACAGGAGTAGGGGATTTGCTGTTCAGTGCATCATCCCAAACATTTTTGATGATAGCATCAGATTTTTCTCCTATGTGGCCTTTCCCCTAGAAAGGGGTTAGACTCTTTGGGTGTTGCCTGACAAAATTCAGGAGGTGGGTGGGTGCGGTGAGGTTTTCTGGCTGCACCTCTCTGTAGGGTTACTCAGAGTGCAGAGGGCCCTCAATGCAGACAGGGAGCAGCCTGCTTAAATGCAACTAGAAGCAGAAGATTCTCCAAGGCAGCATTTCTTCTTTCTGGAGCAACTTGCCAATAGAGAAGGAGATTATGTTGGAAAGCAGCTGGGCTCTCCTCTGTTGTGTGCATTTGGCCAATCATCCTTCATGTGAACACATCAACCTCTTGGAAGGATGCAGTTTAAGCCAGGTGTTGGTATTCACTTGCTGTCTGCACATCAGAATTAAAGAAATGCAAAGGGAATTTGTAAGCTAGTGAAAGGCCATGTCTCTAACAGAGAGGAGGATGAGGATTTAGAGCTCGCTCTCTTCTTATAATCTCACTGGCCTCCCTTCCAGTAGTTTTCTGGCTGTTCACCCAATAAATGTTGCAGCAGGATACGTATCCTTCGTGTCCTGCAGCTCAAACTAACTTTGGTGGCTTCTTTCTGCCTCCCTCCAGAGCTCTGCCCAATGTCCTTTCTTGACTGTCTGCATATGTGCTTATGTACCTCATGAACATCTCCATCCTTCTTTCAAACTTGGAAGACGTGGACGGACAGACGCCTATAGAATAACTGCAAAACCTCATTTTCTTGGGAAATCTTGCTGAAAAGAGCAACATTTTGAAGTGCATCCAGTTCCAAAGCAGTGAGATGCAGAAGTCCAGCACTACATCGACTGTAGTGTTGAAAATAGTGATAATTTAGACCTTGTATCACCTATGAACTATAAGAGAGCAGACGGTTGTGCAAGTGTTCTTAATGAAGCATGTGCTTAAGTGCTTTGTTGAACTGGAACCACAGTCAGCCTGTGGCACATGGAATGTTTTCAGCTGGAAAGTCTCAAATTGTTGAGTCAAGTCCTGCAGTGTTTCAGGAATAGCTCAGGGAGCTGCTGACAGCTCAGACAAATTGGTGTTTTTCTACCTGAGTTGTTGGCCATTCAAGCTGAGCTCAAAGCAAATCTTTGGGGCTTTGGGGAAGCCAGTGACAAATCAAAGAACCTTGTTTAACTTGGCTATGGCTGAATGCTGTACATCCTTGTGAGGCTTGGTGTACTCTGATTCACAAACAACATCTGCTTCTCTTCACTGACAGTTCCTAAGATGAGCTCTTGAAGGAAAGGGAGCACAGATAATTGTCTGAAATGCTGGTGATTCTCAGCAGAGCAATTGCAGGTGTGTGCAGGAAGTCAAAGCCAAGTGTGCTGGATGAACACCTGTGTGCTGCCACAGCCGCATATGCCTGCTTTACCTGTTTCTCTTGGCTTACCCAGCACTGATTGCTGGTGGTGCCGTTTGGTGAATGGATTTCAGGGTGCTCAGTCTCCTAAAGTCTAAAGGGCATGGTTAAATACTCTGCAAGGCCTAAGAACATCTGTGTGTTCTTTTTGGTACTTAATATTAAATACCACCAATGTGGCACAGTAGCTAAAGGCTAGTGCTCTCTCACTCCTGCTGGTCTCTAGTCACGGTATTTTCTACCATCATATACACCTCTCCTGCCTGTTCCTCCCCGTGTTCCCACCATGCCTCCTGCCCACTTTCCATGGACCTGCGTAGTAGTTTTGTTTGACCAGGGGTTTCCTGTAAATGGCAGCCAGAGGGCCTGGCCCACCCTAGTGGCACAAACTTGTAAAGTCCCATTATTGCTCTGAATCACACCTTTGTCTCCACACCTTGAGTCATATATTAAAATAAAACTTTGGGAAATAATAAAACCCAGTTATATGAATGTGTTTTTTATTATACGAGTTCTTAAATTTTTTTTTATTACTGCTTTGAGGCCAACTCATCGTCTTTTGTTATGTTCATTACAAAAGGCTTTGCTCCAATTCCTGGTAGCTCAAAGGGAAAGGAGCGCAGTGCTCGGGGAGAAGAGCAGTTCCTTGCTGGCATCCATTCCCATGTCCTCAGCGCGCCCCAGTCTTTACCGCAGCTACCCTACAGGAGCCCTCTGGGGCAGGTGGTGTTACAGAGGAGGTTGGCCAGGCAAGTCTGCAGAAGACGACTCATAGAAAGGGGGTCAGATCCAGTTCTCTTCAGTCTCATACCTAGTGCTCTAGCCCATGGCCTCTGTTGTTTCAAGCACTCCTGAAATGAGCTACTGTCATTGCCAAGCAAATATGGAACAGTTTTCAGCTTTGCAGTTGTGCCTGCTCTGTCCCCAGAAAAGAATGAGAAGCCATGAAGAGGTAGAAGATGAGATTGGAGGAAAAAAAAAAAAAAACAACAAAAGAAAGTTGTGTGGGAAGGCTTGTTTATAGCTGCTAATTAGAAAGGTAAATTGTTCTCATTGAAAAAGGAATAATCTGCAAGACCAGGATTTTGCTAAATATTTAAGCTCTGTAGATTGGGGAATGGGTGAAGCCCTTTTCTTCCTAGGGCTTAGTAAAGTGAAGAGTGTGAATCTTGGCTGAGGCCTGGGAAATCCCTTCTCATCTTTACTTTTAGGGCATACTTGTTGACCACACCGCTCCTTTCTTACAGAACACCTGATCCATGTTACTTTCTCTCAACCTGAAAACCAGCTGCATGTACACATGCTGAGTTCTCAGCCAATGCTCCACTGGAGCCTGGCACCATACCGGAATAAAATAATTCCTCCTTGCACCTCTGCCTGCAGTTTCCAACTCCCTGCCTTTTTTTTCTTTCTTTTATTTTTTAAAATGTATCAGATACTGGCACAGACTGTAGCCTGAACTCTAGGAGTAGTCTGATATTCAAGACCTTCCTCTTGCAGGGCAGCTTACTTTCTCCCATCCTTGTCACACACATCTGTAGGTCATCTTTTGGCTTTTAGAAGAGTGGGTGCTTCTGAGACTACAGCCTGAAGCTCTGCTGGAGCAGGTTAAGTTGGAAGTTGGCTTCCTGCTTACTCTGTGGGGAGAGGGTGCTGAAGTCTTTGTTACAGATGTGCCATAGCTTTCTTCTGGAGCTTCTCATAGAGGCACTGGTCAAAAAGATGATTTTTGTGATGTGGGCTTCTAGTCATCTGAAATTGTGCTGCCACCAAATTTGCAGTTCACAGGGCACCCAAGAACTGTCTGGTGTTGAGTTGCCGTGGTGAATGACTTCCCAGTAGTCTTTTTTTATATATCTTCTTCTGTCTGTTTCTGGACATGTATTAAATAATCCTCCAACATCAGAAATGCAGTAAATGTTCCCTGACTGACCATCCACAAATCATTTAATAGTATTCTTCTGGTTTATTGAATGTCTTTTGTGACATTTATTATTCTTTGCTTAGTAAACCATACAGGCTCTAAAACTGTGGCAAGTCCGCTTGTTCTTTGAGGATGGCATGTATTTTAAAATGATTTTAACCTGTAGAATCATTAAATCATCAGACATTTTCTGCTTCACTGCTAGGAAATAAATAGAAGTTCCTGTCAGGTAATCAAAAGCCCAATAGACCAAGAAACTGACTCTTGAAAGATACAATAGATCAAAAGGACAGCTCCATGTGGACCAAATGCCTGGAAACTGGGCATCGTCTGAAAATAATGTATACAATGGCTGAAACCTCTGGGCACAGCTGTGAAATTCCTGCAGGTATTTTATTCCCTGTTTCACGGTAATTCAGGTGACTTTTGTAAGGCTAATGCCTAGAGAGCTCCCATGGAAACGAAAACTAATGACAGGTAGAAATAGAGATGGGGAGAAACATGTTACAAAGGCTTCACAAAAGCTCTTAATCCATGAGATCTAATGGATACTGTTGAGGATATTGAATAATGGATTTGCTCATAGCACGAATATAAAGCTCATTACAGGCACCTTCACTAACTGTGATTTTCTGAAAGTTAGTCCAGTCTCTAATATCCACCTTTTCTGGTTTAGAGTCATTGTACTAGGATGTATTGTCAAACTGAAATACTGTCTGCCGTGTTCTTTCTGTTCCTGTGGTTTGTCGGAGCTTCTGCATTTCTGAAAAGAAGCGTATTTTTAAGGGAAGAAAATGACAGCTTTTGACAGCTTTTTGTGGGTGGTGCCCCACAGAGTAGGGTTCATGGTCCTTTTGGTTTTGTGAGCAATTGGTCTGGGTCCCGGGCACTCGGTATCTAATACTTTGCATACAGTGAGTGGGTGAATGACTTATATCCATGGCAGTGGTGAATATCCATGGCAGTGGTGCCTGTGGGTAGGTAGAACAACTGGGAAGTTCAGTTCTTATAAATCTATTTAAATAGCTAAGACATGTAATGTACTGTAAAGCTGCCACATTAACATGCACTGGGCTGTCTTTTCATTGTTTTGATATGCAGCAACGGTTTTTTGGCTGTCTCAGAAGGTGTTTTAAAGCTTTGTCTCAACACGGATAATATTCCAAATCCACATTTTGCTTCATTTTTATGTGGTTTCAGAAAACTAAAATTAACCACAGTGCATTTGCATTTACCCTGCTTGTCACAATTACAAGGCAGGTGCAGAAATAATGAGAGACGGTTTCATTTAATAGCAAAGATTCAGCAATGTTTGTCCTATCCAACTGTCTAATTTTTTTTCCTTGTGGGTGAATTGTGAACCAGAGCTGGAGATGCACAGTCACTAGCTTTAGTTGCTTGACTTTCTTTGGCTCTCTTTCACCATGTCTCCATAGGGTCGCGCAGGAGAGCTGGTACAAGTCAGCTAACGCAAAGTGTGTCGGTCCCTAAAACAAACAGGAGTGAAGTGGCCTGGTGTGTGTTGTAAGGCAACAAGCGCCAATGCTGCTTTACTCCTGACAGCACCCCAAGAGGTGTTTTAATAGTTGGCAACATCTATGCTCTGACTCCCCGTTTAGTTTGCCTTTGTTCACCAGCAAACTCAGGGGAAAAAAAGTCTCAAAACAGACTCACAAACTGCTCCTTCCATGCCCAAGCTGTCTTTTCCTTCCTCCTTCTTTATCCTTTCAATGGGAAGGGTCTTGTTTGTTGGCTTCATGACACACATTCATTATTCTCTTCCTCATGCTTTCTACCCTTTCTTTAGCCAACCTTCCTGATGAGGAGACGCGGAAGAGGAACAACCATGAGGGGGACTGAAGCCATGATAAACTCAGGTCCAGTGTCAAGACCTGTGGCTTCTCCCCTGCCGATGGCCATAGTAGGACAGCTAACAGGACCTTTCTTGTGGTACTCCCCTGTCCCCTTGTACAAGTGGCAAACATTTCTTTGCAACAGTTCCCAGGGAAGAGATCAGAACCCAGCAGAGAAGCTCTGTGGTGTGAGAGGTGTTTACTTGGACCTGCTGCCCATCTGCATGATTCCAGGAGTAGAGGGAAAAGCAGTCTAAAAGGGGTCCATGAGCAGAACAGCACCCAGCCTAATACTGACTTATTCTACTGTGTTTGCTGCCTGAACAGTGGAATGCCTTTGAGTGATAAACTTGCACTGTGGTGTTCCCCTGAGAAAGCATCCTGACCTTCTTTGACTATCTCTGTTTTATGTTGCTACAGTATATATTGTATAACATACAGTTGATAATTTTGCTCTTACATTTTACCAGCAGACTGTAATTCTGGCTGAGAAATATAATCAGAACTGTACTGATGTGGAGAAGAGGGATGAGTTCTGAACAGAGATTTTAAGTGATGAGCATTAGAAATTAGTCTTAAATTTTTTACAGTATAGGTTGTCCTAATTAATAACTGTGTTTCAGTTTTAGTGGAAATAACAAATGTATCACCCTGATTATCTTGAGTGCTAATTCAGAAACGAGCATTTTGCCAGAACTCTGGAACTGTGATGGCTGGGACCATAAATGACTATTTGTAGAAGAATTGGAGCCTCCGTGCTGGATTCTGCCCCTTATGATGCTTCTGTGCTGTGAGGATGCGGCAGAAGGGCCGACCCATTCCTCTCTTCTGGCTGGCTGTACCACAGACTGGGGAGAAAATTAGTAGGAGAGGCAAAGGGGACGTTGCATGCTTCCCCTGCACTCAGAAGTGAGCTAAGGTCAGTGCTTTGCTCTGTTAGACAGCTTGCGTTCTTTTCACGTGCCCTTCCAAGGAGCTTTAAAACGAAGAAAAAACACATTTGCCTAAGGCAGGCCTATTTCTATTTTATTTTAGTATGAAGCAGAGGTTTAATTGTTGATAATGCAGCTGAATAAAGACTACCTGCTTCCTGTTGGGGTAATAAAATATTATTCCTTTAGTGTTGTAAAAGTTACTAAGATTTTCAGCTCACTTGGTTTGCTTGGATTTGGAATTTCTCAGTTATTGTGGATCATGTACCAATGAAGTCATTCTTTTATTTGCTTGTTAGTAGTATCTCTGAAGGAAACTTCAGAATGTGAAAAGTTTTAAATGTGAGAAGGTATTCCAATAAAGAATTGGTCGGTGAATGTAAACTTGAATGGAGCAGTAATTACAAAGAATTTGGAAGTATTTTTAAAACAAACAAACAACAACAACAACAACAACCTGGATGTGATTAATTTGAAACTGTTTTGAGACCAATAAATGCCAGTGAAGGATCTGATTCAGTAAACAGTGCTTAATGCCAGGGGATGCTGGCAAACTAAGCATTAAACTCAAGATATCTTTGGAGGACTGGGCCCCAAATGTGATTCTTTGGTTTCATCTTGAGCTGTGGGTGAGTAGGTGTACACTGTATGACAGCAAGGTTGCTGTAGTAATTATTCATTAGCTTTAAATAACAGGTAATTATGAAGGTAAAATTCATATACCCTGACACACCCTTTTTTTGCTGGCTTTTCAATTTCTGAAGAATGCCTACAGCCTTCTGCTTTGTGTTGTAAAACAGGGCACTGCCCCTAGTTGTGTGTGGTTGTTGCTTTGCTTTTTGCACGCTCTTTGCGAGAACGTGAACCGGGGTGAAAAGGTAACATGAATCAGGGAGGCGAGCACTTGAAGAGGATCAAAACTCAGTTTCTCCTATGCCTCCGAGGACAACAAAGGTCACCCTGGTGCCCATAAGTACATGTGTACTGCATGTAGGATTGCTTCTCTCCGAAAATTCTTGAATTCTGTTTTCTCACTTTCTGTTTGTTTCTCTTCTGGGACAAAAAGCAGCTGGCAGAGCACCAGGGAAGCAGCAGTATTTTGTGAGGACAGAAGCCCAGTCTGGTGATTTATACCCTGGATATTTAAGTCATTGGGTGCTTTTGGGTGCCATGGCACAAGTGGTGAGCTTGTTTTAAGTAGGCAGAATTGGCAGAGCTTGAATGATTCTGGATAAAAGTCCAGATCCTGAAATCAGTTTATCTCGGGTGGATTGAACCTTACTCACTGTATTCAGAATCTCAGAGTTAAGTCCATAAAAATGACTCTGTCTCTTTACCTGTAATCAGGGACAGTTGCACATGATACAGTGTGGATGTGCTCCGGGTGCTTTGCGTTAGCTGCTCTGCTGTACTGCAGGCATGAAGGGCTGCCACGCTGCGAGGTACCAGGAGCCCGGTATGCGATGCGTGCTGCGGAGCACCGCGACCTGTCTGCACAGCGGGCAAAAGGTCCTCTGCGCCCCTGTGGTCCTGTGCGTGACCACAGGCTAAGAGCCTCATCCTGCTCTCCTTCCTGTGCTGCAGAACCCATAATGCTGTGTTAGACAGCATGGCCTTCACCCAAGGAATGGAGCGGATGATTTGGCGAGGGCAATGTGCTCAGCAGTGCTCTCCCAGCTAGCTCGTCAAGGGCAGCTTCTTTTATTGACAGTTTCTTGAACTGAAGTTGTTTGGTTTTGCATGCAGTCACTTACACTCATTGGAAGAGATACCCTTGCTGTCCTTCACCCACCTGAGTGCTACAACCACTGGTAAGGATTAATTCCCTGTTTCTTGCACTATGAACATTATATTGTGACTACAGAGTGGAACGTAATAGAGCTCAAGCCTGTGGAAAGGTTATACACAGGAGTTCAGGCCCTCCCATAGGTGGTGATACACATGCCAGATTTCTTACATCCCAGATAAATTCTCTACACAGTGGACTGTTGGGATAGAAGGGTCTGAAGTACCGCACTTGTCTGTCTTCAGATGTGCCTTCTTCAAGGTCCAAACTTGTAGGTGTGCTCTGGGATCTCAGAGTGAGATTTCCAAGTGAGATCAACAAGAGGATGCCCCGTTTGTGATGCTAGGTAGATCTTAGATGCGAGACCAAGGCTAATGCGTAGTGGTCTTGCAAATGAGATGTTTATTCACCACTCGCTAGCAGTGGTGAGGAGCAGAGTACAAATAACTAGTAAGTGGGGCCAGTCACCTCACGTGTTAGGCAAGCACCTAGGATCTTGTGTGGAAATCGCCTTTCATGTTTTTGTGTTTTGGTGGAGAGGAGGTGAACAAAGGATGTAGTCTGAAGAGACTCATGCGGCCCATGTTTCTGGTGAGTTCTGAACTTGGAGTTGAAGTAGTTCTAGTGCAGTAATGAGCTGGTGCAATTTCCACAGCAGATGAAAGGCTGAGAAGACTGGAGAAATGGGCTGACTTGTGGTAAGGGAAGATAAATTGTCAGAACCTGAAGTAGCTCTAAGGTTTTTGGAAGAAAACTGTCCCTGTTTGGGGAGTATCGGGTGCAGATCTGTGGGACTAACAGTGGAAAACTGTATGAAAATGAAATGGTTATTAGAGAGGTAATTCTTGAAGACTGACAGTGGCTTTGCAGTGGTGAGCTATTTTGTTGGTGTAGTGTCTGGTGCTCTATTCCTGCGCTAGAGGCCTCTTGTGTTAGTCTGAGATATCCTGTGAGATTGTAAAACCTGATTTTAAGAAAAAGCTGAAAGAGTTGTATGTAAGCTGTTGGATAGCTTTACAGGCAACTACTGGTCTTCATACAAAAACAAACAAAACCCCAAACAAACAAACAAGCAAAACCAACACCAAGAAGCCTCTTTGCACTGTCACTGAATTCAGAAATGAACAGTAAGAGTCTAGGCAAGTGAGAGAAAGGCGAGCTCCTGTCCGAGCAGCCTGGACAGGGGGATAATGCTTCAAATCCTGAGCATTTTGTTACTGGAGCCCTACCTCTGCCTGCTTCTCTGCCTCCTCTTGCTCTTTGTCCTCAAAGCAAGCACTCTCATTTTTACACACCCTAGCAGCTCTGAGGAAAAAAAAAAAAGAAAGAAAGCCTTACTAGGCCTTTTCAGTACCTCTCTCTGTTCATCTTCAGATGAATCCTGACAGCACACCTGTTCCACTATGCACTCCAGCAGAAACAGAGATGCCAGACAGAACCGCAGCACGCTCTACCATGCAGCATGACATAGCTGTGTGGAGGACTGGACAACTGCTCAGTGCTTGACATCACAAGAGTATGAGGCCTTATAGAAGTAAGGTTGGAATCTCTATAAGAATACACTAAATAAGCAGTCCTTTACACAACAGGAAAATGAAAACTGATCCAGAAGTAATTTGTAACAGATAATCTGGGATAGTGTAGTTGTTTGCATTAAACCAAATGTAGTAGGTAAGCTGTACACAAAAGTTATGAGGAAAAACGAAAGGTTGAAAACACATCCTTTTATTGCAAAATACAGTAAGCTGCATACATGTGTGAGGTATGTGTAAATATATACATTGTTCACTTATGCGTATTCCTGAAACCTCACAGCTCTATCATTTCATGAATAGAATCTGTAGGTGCCTATTCTATTGAGCCTTTGGTTATTTTTATTTCATAATACTACCATGTTGTTTTTCGGTAGTATTCATCTAAGAACATCTGAGAGCCGAGCAACTCTTTAAAAGAAGCATGTTTACCCGTCTTAGTGGATTACTTAGCCAATGCCTGGTCTCATCACAAATTTTGGATCCTACTATTACAGAAACACTAAACTATTCTGAGAGGCACGTAAACACTTCAATTAACAAACAATGTTTGCATCATAGAAACTGGGCCTTTACATTTGCAAAGTAAATCTTCAAAATTTGGATGCCCAGCTTCGGCTGCCGATGACTTGACCATGCCAAGCAATCATAAATGCAGTTGTCTTTGAAGGAACTATTGGTGCTCAGCACCTCTGAGGGGCTGAGCGAGGAGCTCAGGTGTCTCAGGCAGGATTCCGTGAACCAACGCTTCTGTGAATCTTAGCCTTGACTCACATTGATCAAATTTAGCCCCGATTCCTACAGATTATTGATGTATCAGGCAGGAACAGGACCCTTTCTTGTTGCCTTTCCATGCTCTGTGCTAACCAGAGTCATTCTTCTTGTGTCGCTCTAATGAAATGGTTGACATGTCAATCCATTACTTCAGAGGTGAACGGCTGCATTGAAAGTAATATTGCAGGCCCTTGTGGCAAAGCAGAAACCCTATCACACTATTTTCTTTCTGATCCCCTTAGTTCTGACAACTGTCAGGGGGTGGGGGTGGAAAAAAGCTTTTTGCAGCCTGATTTCTGTCAGCGACATTGGTCAGTGAACCTAGGATTTTTTCAGTAGAGCTAATCCAGTCTTTTTATTCTTTTTCCATTTTTCCCCTTTGCAGAGCAGCAGTGGATAAGAGTGAATTTTTGATTGAAGTGGCTGAGACTGGTCTCTTCATTCTTTAAAAAGTATTAGGTTGTGGAAGTCTGAATTATTTTGTAGATGGAAGTGAATAAAAACTGCATTACAGACTCTGAGAAAACCAGGATTGTAAAAGCATAAAATGAATATCTGCTTATTAAGTAGGATTATCTGTCATACGTGTGTTCAGGTTTAGCAAGCACAAGCAGAAAACAAGGAATCTTCTCACCTTTAGAGAATGGCATCCTGTCCTATTCCGTATGGTGCCCTGTACCAACATAACATCATGGTTTCAGTTAAAAGCTCTACACTTAAGAACAAACAAAAAAACACAACCCTTCCCCCTGCAGTGTAGAGACTGAAAAGAATTGCAAAATATTTTACACAGGAAAAGCTGCTGCTAGAGTTAAAAAAAAAAAAAGAAAGGAAGTTGGTATTGCTAAATTAGGAAGTGGAAGTTCATATGAAAGACGTTTTCCTCAGGAAAAGATTGGTAAATGTGAGGCAAGGTGATCTGCTATTGCAATGTAGCAGCCCTCAGCTCTCTCTCAGTCCGAGTTCTTCCAGTACCCCATTTGTCTGTGTACATCAGTGTACCTGGTACCCGGACGACAAGAGCATGGAATGAGGTTCTGCCTGATGGTCTGGGCAGTAAACGAAGAGTCCGTAATAGCGATGAGTTTGGCATTAGCGATGGCTGACAATTACCAGCTCTTTTTAGCTGTGTTTTTTGGTGTCAAACTTTCCTCCCTCCCCCTGCTACCAGCGTGGACCAGAAACAATATACAGGAATCTGTGTCACAGTACCTGGTCAGGGTGTGTTCTGTGCTGGTAATCCCTTGCGAATATATCAATGCTCATTCAGAAGGTTTTGGAGTGCTTTAGGGGGAAAACAGCAATGGTATAAAACTGTATGATTTTCCATTCTGATTCTTTATCATTTCACAATGTGACTTCAAGTTATTAAAGCGTGTTTCCCCAAATCAAGACTTTTATATTTATCAGAAAGCTTAACAGCTTATTGTTCCAGTAGTTTGTCCTTTTTTTTCCTTCTTCTTCTTTTTTTTTTTTTTTGGTGCATTAGTTTACTTCTTCATTCCAGTATGTATGCTAAGGTTTTTCTGTTGATGATTCCAGTTAACCAGTTTAATTAATTACAGTTTGTTCAAAACCCACATGAAATAGCTGGTCTCCAACCCCAAAAAATCTTAGGAAGAAAAAGAAAAACAAACATCTTTATGCTTGTGAGCTATATGGGTGAGATCCAGGAATTCAGATAGCAAATGCTAAAAAAGAAAAAAAAAATCTCTGGAAAAGGAGGCTCAGCAAGGAATTATTTAATACATTTCCATTCTTTCTTCTCAGAGGCATGCAAGAAAAGGACAGGCTCAATGATCACAAGCCGTAACAGACATTTCAACTAGATATGAGGAAAAACTGTCACTGTGAGGGTGGTCCAGCACTGGAACAGGTTACCCAAAGAGGTTGAGAGTCTCCTCTCTTGGAGATATTCAAGAGCTGAGCCTTGAGCAAAGTGATCTCGTTGGCCCTGTGCTGAGCTTGGCAGGAGACTGGAGATCTCCAAACATCTCTTCCAGCCTCAGCTATTCTGTGATCCGTGTGCTTCTGTACATCTTAGCTTTATAAATGGTTTATAGGCCAGATTTTTCAGTACTGTAGCACAAATGTAACTCATGAGGCTAATCATTTCTCTATGAAAAAATGGGTGAATTCAGCATACATACTTTTAAATAAACTTAATCCTAAGTTTTTTATGCATTTCAGTTATCTTAAGCAAAATAAGTTGTCCTATCTGTTTTTTCCCTTGTCCCTTGCTCTTGTCCTTTAATGGAAGGTTCCAATTAGATTTATAGTTTTCTGGCCTGTTTCCCTTCATATGGGAAGGACCAACAGTTTAACGAACTGCATTTAAACACTACCAGTTCCACAGAGTCATTTGGCCAGTGGGAATTATGTATGCTACAGGACTATGAAATTTGAATTTTCCTTGTGAATAGTAATAGTTATATCCCCACTCCCCAAATGTCCACATGTATGTGCCAAATTCTTTGTGAAAATTAATTACATTCTGAATGACATTGAAACCAGGGTATCCGTATTCATAGTGGTTGGTTCTTGTAGATGATGTCTTTTGCCTGATGACCTGCAAATAATTGCTGTGATTATTATGTTTGCTAATTATTTTCAAATAATAAATCTGAGGCACTTTTACCAAGTTTCACTGGTTGGAAAAGGCTTTGTCCTATGCTATAATTATTTAATAAGCTAAGAAAAAGACTGAAAAAATTTTGCTCTTTTGCAGATGTTACATCTCTTGTAATGTGAAATGTTATTCTAATGCTTTAAAAAGTGTTTATCTTTGGTCTGAGCAATTATCTGATTGGCACCTTCTTTCTTTCTCATCCCCCACTATCTTTTCATTTGTCTGGCTTCTTCAGTTTCCATCCTTCTTTCTTGAGCACTGAATAATTAAGAAAAGTCTTATTAAAATACAGTTAGTTAAATACGTATGTTTTAACAATTATTTCTAATGGAAAACTCCACCTATGATGCCTGCTGCTATTATATATATTTTGAAATCATTCTAGATTTGGAAAATGCATCTTGTGTGGACAGACAAAACCTTTCCCTTCCAGAGGTAATTTCTGTCCTGACGGTGCTTGATTCAACATGCTTAGACTATATATGAGATGAAAAAGTGGGGAACGGAGCAGCATATGTAGAGCCTGAAGAAAATAGTTAGTTATTAAAACAATTTAGCTTGCTATTAAATCTCACAATTTTTGAATATAAATAGGTTGCTCTTCCCTTTGTCTCGTCTGTCTTTCTATTATGGCAGAAAACCTCGTGATGAGCAGAGTAGGCAGGGTAGCCAAGCAGTGAAAAGAGAGCTAGAAGCCAGGATCTTGATTTTTGGTCTGACTCCATGAATGACAAGCTGTATCATAGCTGTATCATCCGGTGCAACTTACCTAACCCCTGAGACTCACTTACCACTCTGTAAATGTCATATAACAACATAGGATGCTGAGAGGTTTAATTAGAATTAATTTTAGTCTTTCAAGTACTGTGCGTTTTGCAGATGAAACGTGCTGTGCAAGTGTGAAGGATAATTATTATGTTGCGTCTGTGTTTTTCTGATACATTATTACTGCTCTTTTATTAACCATGTTTTGAAAAAAAAACCACAGTGCTTACTGGTTTTTAGTTTTGTTTGTATGGTTTAAAGTTAGTCCCTATGAGCGCAGTAAGTAATTAAACTAATATTGGCATTGAGATGTGGGTTTTTTCATTTGAGAATGTTAATGGCTATTAGTAGATTGTCTCAAAATGTCTGTTTTGATTCTTTGAGCACCTTGCATCATGCACTTAAGTGTGAGATGGGTCTCACTGCTTTTAAATACAGTGAAGTAGCCAAGCAATAAAACCCCACAAAGTCTCTGTTGATAGTTTCCTTGTAGCTGGTCAGACTTGACCCAGATGGCATTACAGAGCAATCATTCCGAAAATTGTCCAGCAATCGGTGCCTGGTGCCTCCTTAACCATTTGCCAGTCCTGTCAGGAGCTGAGCGTACCTTATGCAACAAGCCACCGCCTGTTTCTCCTTTTTTTTTTCAACTGAAACACTGAACTCCGGGGAAAGCCGAGATACCAGGGGATGACACGTAGCACATGGAAGCACACTGTCTTGTTGGATAGGAGATAACCGTGTTGTTTCCAGATGGATTCGCTGCTACATGAGAAATAAAAATAACTGATTGTAGCAGAAACTGCATGTCCCAAGGACATCATATTTCAGAGGTGTTGAGTTATAAATTGTGCTTGTACTTTAACACGGATTTGAGCATGTGATTGGGCTTTTCTTGTAGCTGAGTGTTCGTGAGCCTTAAATAGAAAGGCAGTATTAACAAATAAGATCAGATCACTTCGGGATAATGAACTTCTTTCAATAAGGTTATTGTTTTATAGGCAGGTCACACTCTTTTTGTCCTTACTTGCCACGTACTATGAAGTGTTACTCCAACACCCAGGGCTCCTGTGTTAATTGCAGTGAGATGAACACGTCCCTAAAGACAGTCTCCTCCAGTCAAGGCCACAGATGTGATGAAGCAGACTTATCTTGCTGTTGGACATACTGCCTGGAAAACTGCTAGAGCTGCTTTGGTGCCCTCCCATTCCAATGTAGGTTAGAGTATAAAAACAGAAAGGAGCAGGATAGATTTGTACCATTCTCACACTTCATGGGAACAACATGCAGATGAATTTAGCTGTACCACAATGCTGCCCAGGCAAAATGTAGACCCAGCTCATCCACCAAAGCTGCTTTTTTGTCTCACTCTAGTAAAACCACTCTTAAGCAAAGTCCTTAACAGTGGCAGTCTTACTAGTATGGTTGTCTCCGCTGTCTTCATCCTAAGTATTAAGTGCCAGTTCATGATCTGGACAGACACAGAGTAGGGCTGGCCTGAAACTGTAAGTATGTGTCTGGCCAGTGTTAGCTTTGTCAATGCAATGGACTCCTTTGCTAGCACATTGCAGATATTAACTTCAGGATTCCAAACTGTCCATAAAAGTGTTTCTTAAATGCTAATCCAGCCCTGACTGAGGTTCATTAGCATGGGAACTCCATGCTGACAGCAGAGTGCCATGTGCTGGTTGGCTGTTCCTTTGCAAGTAGGAGTTTTGTCTTTGGCTAACCTGGCAACCTGTGGCATAAAGTTGGCAAATAAAGATGCATGGATTTTTTGAGGCTCATTAGCTCAAAAATGTTATTTTATGTACTTTACTATTATCAAAAAGAATGGTGTGGTACTGGAATGTTCTCAGCGCAAGGATAGGCACAGATACATTTGATGACCCCATTTGTTTCTCCCTCGCTATCTGTTTCAGCCAGTGATGCCTGCATTAATGCATAGGGTTTGAGATGTGAAGTAATGTCACAAACTAAACACCGATTGTGCTGTAATGTCTGATGGCCACTCAGATGACCGTGGTCTGGTGGTTCTGGCACTGTACTGGGCAGGCAGCAGTGTGCTGTCCAGCACATCTCTGTTGTCCTTTGAGAAATAACTGATCGTGGATACGAATCTAGCTGAGCCAATGACAGAGAGACTACCAGATCTACAAAGAGACTGACAGACAGCAGGGAAATGCAGATGGATGCTACACATTTGCAAGTGTTTATTATTTAAAGTCTGTGACTGGGAAATATATAGAATGAAAAGGTCAGAGAAAGACAGTGTGCTTTGCCGGCTTTGCCTTTCAGATTTTAGGATCAAAAAGAAAGAAGGAGGAATATGTCACATTGCAGGTAATTAAGGATTCATCAGGAAATAAGGAACACTCGGTCCTTTCATAGCTTTGAGGACAAAAGGTGAAGGGTATCTGGTATATTTTCCATATGTGGCATTCTAATTGGAGGGATAGAAATGAGGTATTTGGAAATGTGAATCTAAGCTCTTATAAATGGAAATTGGTTTTGCTTAATGAGTTTGCTGGTAGGCTCAGTGATTTACATTTGGAAACATAAAAGATTTTTGATATATTTGTAAATTAGGACTAACCTACTTGCAAAGTGAGCCCTAAAGATTTAATAATCTATGAGTGAAAAATTACTTTTTCTTTCCCTATAAATGTTTGGGATTTGAATGATGATGCCTAAACATTGCAGTATTTTCTCATTACCAATGCCTAAGAGCTGTTGTAGGTGTAGTCTAGGCTGTTGGCATTTTAGTCCAAGTCTTTCCAGAGTTCTGAAAACCTCACATTGGGAATAGCATACAGAAATCATTTGTTTCTCAGACCTTGCAAAAGTGGGGGGTTATTCCAATTAGGCATAGCTTTGTTTTTGAGTATGAAAAAGAATCCCCATCGTTTGGTTTTGATAGACATTCCCTGGCCCACATAAAATGGGTCACTGTGTCCAGCTGAGCTGAGCCAAAACAAACACCTTCCGGACAGTCATGTCCTGCAGATTTGCAGGTTTGTTCCTGATGGAGCGGACACGATTTATCTATTAAGGGCTGTAACGTGAGAAACGCCAAGAGGAGGAGTTACGCGTTATTACCACTAGATGGCAATTAAGACACATCAGATAAAAGCGGCTGGTAAAGTTAGCCAAAAGCTTTCGAACTCATGTAGCTTACTTCAAAGTGTTAAGAGCTGGGGTTTTGAGTAAGACTTTGGGATATCTGTATTTTCCTTGGAGTGGAGCATGCAATAATTTCCATATGACAAAGGAAAGATTGTTAAAGCTGAACCAAATTTTGGATTGCACATTTGGATTCATACATGTCTTGGCAGTTTTGGAAAGGATGTATTTGGTTTCTGTGCTGTAGAACCCCCACCTCCTTGGGGAGGGGGAGTAGTAGAGTCAGCAGCAAGTAGGAGAGGTCTTGGCAGGGTGGCCTCTTCAAAATTCGCTGCCAGGAAGCTAGAAGAGCCCTAATTAGGCAGGCAAGTAGAGTCTGATCCAAAGCCTGCTGAAGTTAATGGGAGTATCTTGGTTTTGTGCACTTTTTTTTCCCTATTTCAGGTAAACCTACCAACTGAGACTGTCCTCTTTAGCATTCTGCTTCATATGCGTTACATCATCTACTGCAATTGCTAGCATATTAGGTATAAATGCATGCCTTTATTGTTTGTAATGAAGATATGACATTCACATGCTCTGTATGAATAACTTACACGAACGCATGTGATGTAACTGAATTGTTTTTCTATTTTTTCCTAATTAGGGTTTGAAACAGTATAATTTTCTCACGTGTGTCTTGGAGAGTATAATTTCTTTGAATGAAGGGGAGGGGCACTTTTTATCCTGACTTTTGCCTCAATTATATTTCAGTTAAAGTTCTAATTAAATGCAGAATGTCACATGTTGGGCTGCCCGAGCATGCACCCGGGGACCTTAATCACAGCTGGTCCAGGACTTACAAAATGTCATAGCTAGCAGAATTCAGGCAAAAGCTGCAGTGGAGTTAATCCTACTTCTCTATTTAAAGTTGCTCCAGTACTGGCAATACTCATCTCAGAGATAACTAACGTAAAATACTGGAAATGATTCTGTGCTCCATAATCAGGAAAAAATTCCCCATAGATTCAGTGGGAATTCTGCCTGGGTAAACCCGCAGGTATTGTGTGCATTGTGAGATTGCATGCAAAGGAAGATCGTTGCTATAAACTAACTTTACAGCCTGATTTAAAAAAAAATCGAAATAAAGATTAATGGAAACAGCTTCTCTGATTACACCATTACTTTATGCTTATTTGAGCAACTTTAAATAGATAAGGAAATATGAGTTTCAATCTGTGCCTGGTGCCCTAGAGTAATTGAAACTCCCCTCTGTTGCAGAAGTGCTGGCTAGAACCACTGTAAGGCAGTAAAACGTCTGTCAGATATTCTTGCAGAATTCTGTTTTTGTCTGTCAAAGTTTATTCTCCCAATTCACACAATATTAATGTAATTTCTATACTTATTTTAAAAGATATGCTTAATCCTTTCGTTATAGGCCCGCAACATATGAAAAATGGAAGATTGGCACTTTCAGGGTTTTCATATTGGTAAGTCACGATTGGATTCAGGTAGCTTTATGTTGTTTTGTACAGAGTTGAGACATTTGTGATTGCACAAGGCCGTTGGTTTCCTAATGGCTGACCATGCCTGCTGCGTATCGTACAGAGAAGGTGCCTGTGTTTTTCAGTTTAGCTGAGTTAATGTAGCATCCCTGAAAGGCTCAGTTTACTTCTGCAAGATGTTGAGCTGCCAGGCTCGGGGAGTAATGAAGTTCCGTGTTTATACAGATGGGTGATGTAGCTGCCTTTTACAATAAAGACAGATGAGTTTGTCCCCATCTGCTCTCAGCCAACTCTTGATATGCTCTGGATGGACGCTTTCATATTCTAGGCTTGGGCTCTCGCCTTACGCTTTCAGTGCTCTTATCCTCTGATTGAACCTTCCCTTCTGTTACCTTTTCCAGCATAGTGGACAGGATCAAAGAATTGATCAGTTTGCGAGGAGACAGAGCTGGATTCATCTGGGAGGGAAATGCCAGACAGTGTTCACGTGGGTACTGAGTGAGATGGCAGAAACTGTTGCTTTGTGTACTTTGATCTTTCAGACTTGGAGGACAGATTCAGGTAAGAACTTAGTTCTTGGGCAATGTTGGCTTAACGCCCTAATGGAGCACTGGGGAGGCTGCAGAGTGGTGCCAAGGCAACTGCGAAACAAGCTGCTTTCAACATGGGAACCGGTGTAATTGGGTTAGTGCATTGTTCCTATGGGACAGCCTGCCATTCTTCTGGTGAGGGTAAACCAGTGTACGCAGAGCATGAAGTTAACATGTTTGTATCATCTCTGGTACCTGAGCTCGCTCAGGTCTCATTCCAGTCTCTGCAAGTGGCTTCACACCATGTCTTGTAGGGCTGTCTTCCAGCACTTGGCCTCTGGAGAGAGCGGAGCCCTACACTGGCTCCATGTGGAGGGCACTGGGTCTCCAGTGCAAATGCATAGCCAGGCAGCTGGATCTGTGGGCCCACAGCGCAGGAGCTGTGGATTCATAGTTCAAACCACCTTCCTGAGGATGTGCACTGGCTCCTGTTCTTTGAAAGAATTAAGTAGAAATCACTCTTTTAAAAAAATTTTTACCCACTTTTGTGTTTAGTGCCCAGCAGTTTAATGAGGAAGCCAATGTTCAGAGCCTCCTCAGGTAGGAGAGGTTCCAGCTGGCATCTTCTTCCTCCCAAGAGAGCTTGCTTTCACCCCTCTTGGGGTGCCTGCTGCATGTGAGAAGGAAGACAAGACTGTGTGAGAGAGGATGAGTGCAAGGGAGGGCATGGTCTGTCTGACTAAGGAATCGGGCTCTAATCCTAGTTGCAGGCAGTTCCCAGGTGAACTCTCTGGGCACCTGGTGAGGGAGACAGGTTCATGTTGGCTTCTCCTTTTTATCTTCTGGTCCAATGAGTCCTGAATTACTCTATGCACGTGAGCCTGGCTTCAACAGAGCGTGCATTGCTCTCTGTGTTTTGAAAAGTGAGGCCTTCTGGTTGCTGTCAGGCATAGCTGAGAGCATCTGGCAAGCCAAGAGGCTTTGGTTGGGCGAGTGCTGAATTCCTGCATCCTGATCCAGGTTAGCTGTTGTGTAGGTGCTGAGCAGAACTCATATGTGGCAAACATCAAGGGTTTGTCTGAAGTTAGGGCATATCCAGATTAGGTGTCAGGTTTTTACATCATTTTTTTTACTGAGGCAGCTACCTTCCTCCTAAATCATATTTTAAAATGCCTGCATCTTTCAGTAGAGTTAATCCTTGGATGCCTATGCATTTTGTAAATAAAAGCGGCCTGTTATTCAGCATGGTTGTATCTACTGCTTTCATTTAGTTCAAATGCATTAGAATATGCACAGGACACAAAATACCTTATACTTTCAAATGAGTTATTGCTAAGCCTTGAGTGGCTGGATGTCGGTAGGGTTGTCCCATGTCAAAAAGGGAGTGTGGAAAAAATGGAAGAAGATGACAGTGCAGTCACTGAGCATTGGCTGTCAGAAGCCTGAGAGAAGCAGATATGCAGTTCCTGTACATGACAGCGTGTAGATGTTGTTCTACTGGTGCTTAAGGATAAATTTTAACGGATTTTTTGTAGTGTTTGAACTGATTTGAGCCTCTACAGAACTGAAATGTGCAAAATAAGTTAGTGAGAGACTGCTTTACCCTGAATGAGGTGCTATGACAGATCTCACAAATAAAACACGGAAGGTTTCATTTTGCTGGCAAGAGGAGATCTGAGTAGAGCAAAGGCCTTGCAGAATAGTGCGATAACCACTGGAGAATCCTTGGTCAGAGAGGACCAATGTGCTGATTCATGCTCTGGCACTCAGAAAGATTGTGCTGTTTGTTGGGAATCACTTCATTGTATCTGTGGAACTGAGGTGGAAAAAGTTTAGGAATTCATTCTGGCTCTTCATTAGACTTCATGACTCCTGGCTGTATTTTACATTGCAGTATCTTTCTGCTGCCAGAGAAGGTTTGAAAGAACCATGTGGCAATGTTCCCTGCCAGGAGTGAGCCTGATGTTAGATTGCTGGTGGGCTTCTATCCCATCTCCTCAAAAACACAGATGACCTTCAGTTCCCCTTTCTTCAGTAATTCCAGGCAAGTTAATGGTTGCTACTGGAGGTTAATTAGAAGGTGGAAAGATGCCCAGAGAATGGGAGGAATGTAGTCCCGGTGAATAAGTCATGGAACAGGAAATGTGAGAAGACCTGGGTTCCAGCACCAGCTCTTCTGCAGAGCTGGTGTATGTTTGCTGTGTGTCTTTTCGCTCGTCTGTGAAATAAAGCTAAACAATTTGCCTCTGCTTTGGAATATCTGAGGTTTGTGAGTGAAAATGTCTATGTAACTGCTAAGCAAATCCTATAAATTGTGTTCTGTATTGTGGGACCGTCTCATTTCAGATATAAGCTCTGAAAATCCACTGAAAAATCTTCAGTGTTCAGGAGAAGTTCTTTGGGAACAAGTAGCAGGATTTCAGACCAAGTGAAGCTATAACAATATTACAGTGCTGGAGCATTTCAGTTCCTCAATCACTGTGTGAAAAGAGGACTTAATTTTGAAAATTGCCAGGGGTTGCCAGACAGCAGAAACAAATGAAAACATTATTACAATTAGTGGAGGTAACATTATTAAAAGTAATGGGCAACATGATGGTACAACTAGTATTTATGTATTTATCCCAAGTTATGTCTTTTTTGCTGAGGGGAGGTAAGGGAAGGTATAATGGCTCAGCAGCTAGTTAAAAAGGTGCTTTTCTGAGAATTTTGTCTTGTAGTGGAAGCAAAATCCACATGTGACACCCAGTGTGCCAGAGGGTGGGTTCCAAGCCAGTCTGCTGTATCGGTGTGTTCCAGCAGCAGTTTTAATGGACATCTGCTACAGTTCTGCTAGGAAAGGGTTCCAGCTCTGCTCAAATACATATATATATGTATATAGCATGCTATGTATATAGCATGAAGATACATTTTAGTAAGCTCATCTTCTGTTTATTTAACCACAAAGATAGCTTTTTAATTTTTTTTATTTTTGCTTGTCAGCTGTTAGCTGTCTTTGCTGACATGGGCTGTTCTGTTGGAGATGTATTTTTTTCATTGTTTAGTTTCAGTTTGGCTTTAAAATCTTTTATGCTCCAGGTACCGTAAGGAAAGCCACAAAAGAGCAAGTAAATAAATCTCAAAAGCTATGAATTCTCTGACGTGTTCTCCAAATCCCAGATGGGAATGTGTCAGGAGGAGGAGGGTCAGTCATGAGTGCGTGTATACAAGCAATCAAAGAAAAAAAAGTCATGTGTCTCTCCCATTGACCTTGCTGTGCTCCAGTTAAAGGTTTTCTGGTTGGTATCCTGCAGCAGATGAAGGGCTAGGTATGACAAGGAGAGCAGGCACTTTGTTTTTGTGGAAGCTGAAGAGGATGGTCGTTCTACAGGGTCTGACTTGTGGGAATAGTTGAAATAAACAAGAAACTCCTAAGCAGGGCTGGGATCTTGAAATGTGCTCGTTCTGCTGTACAAGAGAAGAGCTACCACTGATGATGAACATACATGAAATCCTAGGACAACTTTGAGCCCCACTGTTTAATGTTCCCCCTCCTGGAGCCCCCCTGTTGCCGTGGGGGCGATTTAGTGATGTTGCTAAGACAGGCAGAGCTTCTTGGGCTCTTTGCTGCCAGCATTTAGAGCTGCCCTGTCAGGTCACTCCTGTGACTGCTGGTGTCAAGAAGGAGGCTCTTGAGCTCCGGTGCTAGCACGTCCCGTACCATCTGAGCACAGCTTTTTCTTCCTTTTGCTGTGAAGGTTTCCCATCACTTGTGACAGTACACAAACCTTTAGAGAGTGAAACTGAGTGCCAAGGTGAGACAACATCCCCTGAGAACCACGCCACTGGATCTCTGTTGATCCCACCCTGTACTGCTGATTTTTCCTTTGCCCCAGTGTAAAGAATCTACACTAAGTCAGTCTGGCTTGTCTTGAACTAGGTTTCCTAGGGCAGCTGCAATTTAGTATTACTTGGCATCCTGCACCTCCAACGTGAAAAAAGTATGTGTCAGTGGGTTTTTTTTTAGCTTTTGAGACTTGCCTAGATTAAAAGGTGATAAAAACTAAGTGTTGCTAAGGCAATTTCCATTGTTTTAAGTACTCACTTTCCTCTTTCATGGTAAATCCCTGGAAGTTAAGTTTGACATTAGACTGAAGAAACATTAAAAATTCAGTAGTTAAATAGTATGTGCAATAAATTGATGCAGATATACCTCTGAATTTCTTAGGCAAACTTTATGTGACAGTATGCAAATTGGATACTGCATATACCTTTGTGTACCTGTCTATGCAAGTAGCCTTATGGTACCTGTCCATGCAAGTAGCCTTATCGATATGCAGTATTTTCATATGCATATTTGTTTTTTGCACAGAAAACATTCTTCACTACCTGGAATTTTTGCCCAAATTGTACTTTCACTTTTAATGCTTTCATTAGAGATTGTAGAAGAGTGAAAGGTAAAGAATTGCTCCAGGAATTCACATTCAGAAAATGCATTACAATACAGACAAACCTGAGCGTCTGTGGATGTGTCACAGGAGAAAAGAAAATCTCAACTGTGAAAGTCTCTAGGCAAGAAGCATGGGTATTCAGGAGGATAATGCTGGTCTGCTGTGGAAGATACACATCTAGCCAGCTGGAGAACGAAACTGTAGCCAGTGCCAGTAGTGTGAGGACAGGGGACAGATCTCAGCTAGCAGAGCTGTGCTGTTCCAACATGTTCAGCATGTCTGCACCTCCTCCGGTAACACAGCACTTGCTTTCTCTGGCTTCCTTCTCAGTTTGTACGATACCCTCCAGGCCAGTCCCTGACAAACATACAGCCGGACCGAGCTGGACTGTCAGCTACAGAAAGCGTCAACAAAGAGGTTCTGGTTCTGTGGAGCAGACAACAGCAATTATAATGTTATAGAAGGTGCCCCAAATGTGTTTCATGACCTCTATGCTCGTGAGATTTATCTGCCCTTATTTACAAATCACTAGCAATAAAGTCCCAAAAGACAGGATGACAAAAATCAGATGGCTGGTGTTTTTGCAGAGGTGATGTATGGCCTGACCTACTTGTATACATCGTGTATTGCTTACGCCAGCACGATGACTGATTTCAGTGGTACAGGCAAGAAGGGTTAATATCACCCTTTGGCAATGGTATTGTTCTTAAATCCCACATAAGGCCCATTTAGAGAGTTTCAGTGAGACTTCAGCAGTGCATAAGACCTGCCAAGAGTTTTTGTGCTGGAGGAGTATGGGTTGGCAGGATCAGCCCTAACACGTTAAGTGCTGTTTATGATATTATTATTGCTTTGTGAATTCATTTCCCACAGAGACAGACTGGAGATGCAATGTTCAGATTCAAACTTCCTCTATGCTCTGGGGTGTCAGCTCCGTGGTTTAGATTTGGGCCCATTTCAAACGTGTAGTTATTAACAGCTATGCTCAGTATTGTGTTTATAGGCTATACTATAAACTGTATGAAGAATGCAAACAGTTGATTTTCGTGAAAGCCTAGGAAGATGTTATTTTCAAGAATAAAGGGAACATAATCACCCTTCATAGGTAAGATATGTTATTTACACTATGGGGATTCATGTCAGTACATTTTAAGTAAGTTGCTTGGCTGAACTTGTTATCTAGCTGCCAAGAACGGAAGTGAGAGAGAAGAGCCAGTGAGAATTATTGGACTCTACACTCCAAACTTACATCATGTAAACATTTATAACATGACTTTTATTTTCAGCATTGACCATTCTGGTGGGGCCCTCTTTGTTGCTTTATTGCTGGCAGACTGCTTTTGATGGCACTTTTTGGCTTATCTGTGAGGCAGCAGCAGTCCAACAGACCTGGAACTACATGATATTTGCAACATGTACAATTAAAACTTCTAGTCATCCCTTTCTCTCTCCAGGTTCCCAGCAACAGCCAGCTGCTTGGGTTTAAGCACTTCCTTATGCCCCTACTGTTAACGCTGACTTGCAGTGACCGATGGTCCCACCCTGCTTTCTCAGCATGTAGTGGTGAAATCAGTAATCATAGATGAGAGAAAGAGGCTGACTTTTCCATTTCTCCTTAGTCTCACAGTTACAAAAGAAGGATATCAATTCCAAGTATATGATTTGCCATCACAGAATAGCAGCAGATAACAATTTGCAGTGTACCTGGCAACATTTACCTTGGGACAAGAAGCAGAGTCTTTCAGTAAAGTCCAGCCTTCCTACTGGTATCAGTAGTGCTTTGGTTTTTCATGGTATCGAGATATGTTCCTCCAAAATCGCTTCAGTTCATGTTAAGGATGAAATGCATAATTCAGACAAGTTACTTGTTTCTTGTAGGTGCATGTTGTCTGTGAGAGTACACAGAGCAAAGCAGAGTAGTGGGGAAGAGGCGAATAACTCAGGTTTCTTCCTTCGTGCAGTTTTCAGATTTCTGATGATGCTACAAGTATCTGACCCAGTGCAATTAGGTGGGTGAACTCCGTAAGTTTTTCTTACCATTTGTTGCAGTTCATCAGCGTTGTAGCATTTAGGCTGTAGACACAGCTCAGTTTATACACAAGTTTTGTTTGTTGTTGTTGTTTTCAGAGCCCCTTAATGCTCCTCACTGACCCTTTTATAAGCTATAACTTTTGCTCACACTCCATAAGTCAGGGAGTCTTTAGTAAAAGAGCCTATCAAGAAAAAAAATCTGGGATCCTTTCCAGGGAAAGGCATGTATAATAGAGAATTCTGGCAGTTTTTCATCTGGCACTAATTTATTATTTCAAGCTGGCTTGCTCTTTAGACTATAATAAACAGTATTTTACATCTAACAAATCACTTTTAATATCCCTGACCTTGACAATGTGTATCTACTACGGGTTTAAAAGAAAAACTCTAACCAGAAAAACAGTGGGTCACAAACTGATGTAATCATAGTTCTTTAAGTTTCAGTATTCCTTGTGAAATGAAAGGTATGTGGAAGAATAGGTGGTTTTAATAGAGACATCTACCATCTCGAGCTATGCCATATATGCTAGGTTTTGAAGAGCACATTTATGTTTAGTCTAAAAGGATTTAAATGATATAATAATGGAAGAAGATGTTAGATTCAATGAAGTGACAGCAGTGTTTTGTTGAAGTCCGGAGGCTGCTGTTCGTGCACCCTTAAGAATTCAAACAAATATTGTATCAACATGTTTAAGCTGTGTTTAAATGAGAGTTACATTCATTCTTATGTTCCTTTTTATCTCAAGTTAAAAAAAGATTGTTCCTCCTTTTATTAAAAAGCACACGTAAACCCCCAGAAGACAACAATGTCGGAAGGTTCTCCATGGCACTGGGACATGCTGTACTTCTTTAAGACAAGTGATAGCGAGGGAGTTGCTCGTCATATCCCTGAATGGGAGAAAGGATGAGAAGTTGAAATACGTCGTGGTTTCAGAGCAGCAGAAGACTACTTGCATTATGATCCAAGCAACAGGATGACTCTTTCCTGTTCTTTACTACCATTTCTAAGTGTACACGTAGAATATTTCAGACTTATTGAAATATGATACTGGTCACTAGGCAGAAGTTTTTCATCTTTTCCCAGCTATCACATCTGTATTTTAAATTCTAAACCAATTAGGGGAAAGGTAACATGGGTAGATGCTTTCCATAATTTAGAAGCTGTTGCTCTAAATGTGTGCACACACCTACACAGAGCCACGTGTAAAGTGTGTCAGTTTACAATATGATGTGAATTATCTTAGTCACTTTATTGATAAAAGAAAGCTCTAAGTCCTAGCTTGTTATGACCGTCCAAGTAGTAAAGAAATGGCTGCTTATTGGTGGAGAAATGGCTGCTTATTTGTGTAATAATATTAGGAGATGTGCTCCCAGGAATGCTAACCCACTGTTTCTCCTAATAGCCTGCACCTGACTTCAAAGCTTGCTGAAATTAAGCTTGTTAGTTCTACTCATGTTGTCATTATGCAGACACCTGTTCAATGTAGTCCTTGTACTCTTCTCTCTTTTTTAATTTCTTTCCTCCTTCTCCAACCTTTATTTAAGGTGAGGCTTGGCTCTGCTGTGGGTTCTTTTCTTTTCAAAAGTTAGGAATTGCTAGTTCTGTTTCTATCCTGCACTGCTGGTATTTTTCAAGGGCATGAAGATGGGAAGTGGTTCCCCAAATAAATGATAAATGCATATTGCAGAATATTACAGAGCTTCTGCTGTGATTTTAATGCTTTAGTGATTAGATTAGTTTGGTATTGCCTCTCTTTAGCATTTCCTTCCAATGTCTTAAGTGTGAGTATGCACGTGTTTGTAAAATATTCATTTTCAAGGATGTTTTTGATATAAAACCTGAATGACATAAGAAGGCATTCTTGGTTTATTGTTATGGAGGATATACAGCACTTTCTAACAGTGTAAATTTAAGGTTGTCTGGATGTGCTATTATGAGATTTTCAAGAAGACAGAAGAGAAATTGTGAGGGTTTGTAATAGCTTTCCAACCATTAACCACCTCACCCTGTGTAACAGAGGGGAACTAGCTGACCTTTCCGAGCTCTGATCATTGGGGCCCCCAAAACTTTTGCTTCAGGAACTCTGCAGTCAGGGATGCGTGTACAATGTGAATACACTCAAAGAATATAAAGAGCAATCCACTATGATTTTTTTATGGGGATGATGGATAAATCCTGCATCTTATTCATGCGCACACTCCCTTTGAAGCCAAGACATTAATTGTATGACCAGGAATTGGTTGAATGTATACAAAATATCATGTAAATTTACAGTGCTAAATAGAGGAATTTGAATACTTGTAAAATATGCAGACATCCAGTCGCATTGGGTAGCCCTAGTCTGGTTACCGCAGCAAAGAAATTAGCTTTCTGTCTCAGCTGTTGAGCTGAAGTTAGTGAAACATTTGTTGTATGTGAATGCACAACAACAACAACAAAAATAGCTTTTTAAGGAAACAGTTTAGCTAAAAATGTGCCAGATGTTCAGACTAAAATACCAGTTATCCAATTTTCTTGTGAAAAGTTAATCTTCTCTTACATTTCAACCATGCTGTGTTATGTGAGGTTATACTGGAGTACAATGTGAAGGGATGGATCATGCCATATTGTCAGCAATACAATGGAATAGCTTATATTTGAATGGAGAAACACATTTTTCAGATTTGTTGCCAGGAAGATTTGCACATTTTATGTTTCAATGGGAAAGTCAACAAGCCATGCTGTTGAAGAACAAATTAACACTGACTGAGGCCAATGCCATAATATCTTTCCTCAGAGTACAGCCTACATATTAATTAACATTTGTAAAGCACTTTGAGGTGCTGGATGAAAGGCAGCATAGAATACAAAGTTGTTGCTATGATTAATTAGTTATCACATTGAACATGTGAAGTTCTGTATGAGAGTGTTGCAGACTATTATTTATTAATTGTTGCTTTTGCCTGTGGCCTTCTTTGTTCCATCCCTTACCTACTGTGTTACTGCCCTTACTGATCACGTTCTTTGGGCTGGAAGGGAATGCTTTGACCTGTGTGGCAAAGGCCACAGACTTTCATCATGTGATACCTGCAGGAAACCATTATCTTCTAGTTAGGTACCAAGACATCTGACCTTGATGGAGAGGCTTCACTGCCACGATCCTAACAATGTGGTTAATCACCTGTGCGATTAAAAATACACGGCATGTATTTTTCCCATCTAAAACTTCTGCTTCCTTTGTGTCCTGTTATGCATTTGTCTGTAAATTAAAGGCTATCATTGTTTTTTTCCCCTAACATGGGAAACTGAGCGGGTCAACTGAGTATAAGTTTACAGTGGACACACCGAGGCTGTGCTCTGGTAGTACCGGCATCCTGGGTCTCCCTGGGTCCTGGCACCAGCCTGGCTGCAGCAGCGGTGGAGCCCAGGTGGGCTACTGCTGCTTGAGGGGAAATTATCCTGGTAAATCTCCGTGTTGATTCAGCTAGACTATTTCCCCTGCTCAGACCACTTTCTTTAAAACCATCCCTTTATTGTGATACCCACCGTGACTTTGTAGATTTCTGTGTGGACGTTCCCTGTGGACAGATCCTTTCCTAATCTTCTGTAAACAGATTGAGCTCCTTACGAGTCTGATTAAAAGGTGGATTTTCCAGAGCTCAAATTATTTTTCTTGTTTTCTTCTGAACTCTGTCAAATCCCCTTTGAAGCGTGGGCATAAAACTCATGGTACTACATTTTGTCACAGTGCTAATGTCATCTTTCTGCCCCTACTGATACTCTTCCATTTATATGTGCAAGGAGTACTCATGCTTTCTTTAGTGTTGCATTACGTTGGCACTCCAAGTTCACTTCATATAAAAAATGGAGACATGGATTTTCTTGTCTAATAGACTCTATATCATATTTACAGTGACTTGAACATTGTTATAAGAATTAATGCTACATAAAGGGAGAAGCTGAAAAACATACTGGACTTTGAGAGCTGAGGCCTCAAATTCATGGTTGTGATAATTTCTTTAGAGCAAATGGAGTGGTTTTCAGTGCTGTGGTATGTCTGTGTATCCTGATGAGTATGTGCCAGTGCTGAAATGGGAAAAGCCCCAGTTATTAGGGGCTGGAGCAGGAGTCCTGGACTAGACTGCTGTGGGTGTGGAGAAGAGAGTAAAAGAGTCCACAGAAGTGATGAAACCAGTGTGAAACAGTAAAGTGGGAAATAGTTTTGTATAACTGTAATATCTAGTTAAAATATAAGAAGCAGATTTTTCACTTTTCCAAACGACTCCCCATGCGAATGCAACTGGACATCAAGGGCGTAATGATCTACTTTGTGCACATGAGATTGGATCTCATTGCTAAGAACAGGGAGCATATTCACTGAAATACGTCCCATTCCCATGACCCTTGATCTCTGCACTAGAAAACTTCTCAGTAGCTCAGTTCAGCATGGGTTTTTGGCTTTTCAGGATACTAGGTTAGGATAGGAAAGCCCAGTCTGTGCTCCCATTAGGCCTGTAGCTTTTCTGAAATGAGCTTTGGCAGAAACCAAATCCAGAGTGTGGCTCGCTGTTTTCAGGGCTCTGAAGCAAATCCTGCTGCTTGTTTTGTCCGGCGTCACTGCAAGCTGAGTGTGGGCACTTGCTTCCCTTTCTCTCTTACTTATTTCTGTGGTTTGAAGGACAACACAGAAAACCTGTTCCCACTGCTCAGGATGATTTATTAAATAAATAGGGCTGCAAAGGTCATTTTGTCACTATTCCTCCTCCAAGATATAATCAACTCTTCCTAGAACTTTCAGCTAGAGACTTCTGTGGCTGGGCTCTGAAGACCTTCAGTGCCCAGAGGTCACTCTATTCCCCTGCTGTTCTCAGTGTTGGGGAGCTCTTCCTAACAGGGAGTTGCAACATCCCTCGATAACAGTTCTTGTCCTAGCAAAAACCTTTTACGTAGCTGAAAACTCCAAACCTAATATTTGTTTTTCTGTTGTTTGGACGACAACTTTTTTTTTCCCCTCCTCTCCCCTGCACAAATCACAATTTCTAGCTCCATGAATGCTATGGTTGCTGATTTTCCCTTTCCCCATCTGAGCAGAGAGCTGTAGCTAAGGCTAGCGGTAGCCTGATGGGGAGGAAGTACATTTGTCGTCTCTGAATGATGCTTCTTCTGACTTCTCAACCTGATTATTGCTTGATTTGCAACAACAGAGCACTGGAAACTCCCCTTCAGCCTGCCATTTGCCAGGCTCTATTTTCTGTGTCTAACAGCCATTGTCATGTCACCCACATTTGTGACAATTGCAAAATATTAATTGAAGATACTGTGTAACAGTAAGCCTGTCTTTTGAATAAAAACTTTATTTTGTAATGTTTTTGTCCAGCACAAACCTAGACACAAAGGATTTCCTTGTGGTAGTAAGTGCTTGGCAGACCGTGGCAGTAACAACTGTAGAAGTCTTAAATTTACATGGTACTTTCTTGTTTTAAGCAATTTGTTACTACCAAATTGGGTCATTTAACTTCAATATTCATTTACAGTTAAAAGAGCAATTTTAACAGCGATATTTTTCAAAATGGAGATCCATAAGCTAGATTTTCTGTAAGAATAACTATTTCATTGCATTTGACTATGTAAGTTTAGACAGAAAAGGTCTGGTATTATTTTTTTTCTGTTGACAGGTTAGTGTCACCGATTTGCTTGGGAATTTACAGCAAATATACATTCATAGTAAGCTGGTAAGTAAAGGACTGCCCCCGAGTTCTGTCATGGACATTTTACATTACAGATACACACTAACATTAATAGCAGCTGAATTATTTGTTCTGCATAGGTTGACTTTTATAGCTTACACAATGAATTTAGCTTAAAAATAACTCATGCTAAAGAATTGAAATACTAGCTAGTGTAGTTTGAGCTGAAAAAAGGAAAGATTGTTTAATGAAATGTTAATTTGTAATATTTGAAATGAACATATTTTAATTCTTAAATGAAGATATAGCAAAAGCAAAAATGCCACTAGTGCCAATGGTATTAAAAAGCCTTATGTTCTGATGAAGATTTTGATAATGTCACAAAAACTGTTCCTTGAAAGAACTGGCATTTCATTGTAGGAAGAATGTAGTTAAAAACTAATCTGGGCATTGTCTACTAATCTGCTAGTTCAATGTATGAAGTTATTAGGAGACAAAAAATTAAACAATTCAGCTGAATGTCAGTTGGAATCTTGCGAATTTGTTTTCATTTGTATTCACATCGACTCATTTGCATTTAAAGTAAATTCATTTGAGAGCAGGACAGAAATTCAGAACAAACCGTAATAGCATTACAAATTAATAAAAAACTTCTAAAAAGCAGATGTAACAGCTTGGTCTTACACCGTTTTTTCTTTTTCTTTTTTGATCATACCCCAGACACTTTACGTATTTGAAAAATTATGCATTTGGGCATGCCATCTCTGTTTCAAGTCACCCCATTTCAATCAAGAAATGTCCAGATATGAGTCTGCTGAAATAGTTGTCTTCTAGCGGGCCCCGCAGCCTGCTCCATTCTTGCTCTTATAAATCTAGAGGAGTGAGATTTACAAGTGAAGGTACCATCTAGGAGAAGCTTTCTCAGTATTGCTGAGGATTTTATCTAAGGATATGCTGCAGAAATGTCATTACAGTTTGTAATGGACATGACCAGCCTCACAGTGTTTTTGAGTTAAGATACCCTGTAAGTGAAAAATCTCCCTAGCTTTCTGGTTAGTAATAGTGAAAGCAGATCTTCTGCTCTTCTCTTTTCTATGCTTATCATGAACTAAAAAATATTTTGATTGTACCAATAAATTTTAACAGGCTAAAGTGCCAGTTTGTCAGCCACTAAGAGCTGTGTTCCAGGACGTGCACATACACAGAAGTAAATCCTCTTTTGTTATCAATGAATAATCCTCTAAGTGCAAAACTTCTGCTACATGGAAAAAAAAAAAAAGGAGGGTATATTTGGAATTTTTGGTGTAATTTTAGAAAAGTTATATAGCACCTCATGTGTGTCACATTATGAAATATATATTAACCCCAATACAGCATAAACCAGAGTTTTGCACTGAGAAGACTATTGTGGTACAGCTGTTTGGGGTGATAAGCTTGTAAGTACGTATCTCGCTTTAAAACTGTGCTGGGTCAAAAGAGAAGGGAAAGGCTGCAGTCCTGCCCACTGGCAGGTTAAGGGAGGAAAACAACTCATCCTTCTCTCTTACTGTCTTGCTTACCTGTAGGACTAAGCAGTCACTCCATGTAAAAGCTCTCCCTTCAGGGTTTGCAAGCAAAAGGACTGCAAAATTTCTTTTGCGTAACTTCACTCAGGAATTAATATCCCAAATGGAAGAATATGCAGAGATTGAGTCAGGAAGTGTCATGTACCCAAAATTTTAGCAATGTGTGGCTGAAAGTTCCTGTGCCAAGTTGAGTAGTTGAGCTGCCTGTTGTAGCTTTTCATCCTCTCGGTGGAATCAACTCCCGGTACAAGTGCTGAAAATCAAGAGCAGGAAGCGAGTGTTTCTGTCTTTACTGTTTCCCTCCAATCTAAGTCTTACAGAGAAATAAAGGGAGGACTCCATGTGCCTTTGTCTCCTGAACAACTGTTTGATTGATGGCCGTGATTTAAATAGAACAACCTGGAGCCAGATGTGATTTAGTTTTGTAGCTTAGAGATGGACTAAAGAAGTTTTCTGTTTTTTGAGCTGTGTTAAGGGTAAAGTTAGTTAAAAGAAAACAACACTGAAATGTGAAGCCTTTTGTGAGAATAACATGAACAATGAAATGGCTGTCTTTAGGCTCTGACTCAATTCATACAAATAATTTCTATTTTTCTAAGATAATGTTTGAAACATTGCAAATGTAAGTTTTGTTACAACCAGCCAGAATCTGTTCTTTAATTTTTCTTTTCTTATTCTTCTGAAGTCTGGTGAGATTGTAAAGGAGAAAGCCGTATTTATCTTTGTCTCTAAAAGAGGAAGATTCAGTACTGCACTCCTGGGCCGCGCTGCCACTTCCAGTTGTCGAAGGCAAATTGTAGCTGACACTCAAAGGAGTCCTGGTGCCCGCTCTGGTGGCTTTATCAGCACCAGCCATTAGGTGTGGGGGCTGTGGCACACCTCACCTTGTCTGGGTTCTCTCAAACCTCTGCCATGCTGAGGGCGGGCTCCCATTGCCTAGTCATTCCTTAACCATTCCCATCCACTCTTTGGCCCACCAAAGAGACCTTAAGAGAGCTTAATCTAACTGAGAAATACAGTTAGTGTCAGATAGGCCTCTGTCAATACCTATTTCCTATCATAAATGTGTCCTTTGTTTTGTGTCGTGTGTGTATACTCAGGACTGACAAATTTTTAGGACCACTGAGACCCTTGTACACAGACCCCACAATGTATGCTTCTCTTTATAAATGTACTGAAGGTCATCATTTTTTTTTTTCTGCTGTGATTTGAAGGCTTGTCCAAAGTCTGATTGCTCTGATAATTATAAATGTTCTTTCGATTATCAGCTGACATTATTCCAGGCCAGCTTATATTAATTTGTCAATGAGCAAACCCCGTTTTTTGTTGAAATGGGTTTTCCTCCGTTAGTGCTTATTCCTGCAGCTGTATTCATAAACAATGATCTTGTCTCTTCTTTGCTTTTGCTAACCAAGCCATCTCTTTGGATTTCCTTTGCATGGGGCTTTCTCTTTGCCCCTCCCATCCTAGTGACCTTCTTTGCACAGACGTGCCAGTTTCAAAGAAAGGATGCATCAAACAGGAGGGACTGGAAATTTTAGTTTTTGTTTTTACATGGCACTGCTGTTTTCCTAGCTGCTGGAAAAGCCTTTTCCAATCCATTCTGGAAATACAGTTGACTTTAATTTTGGTGTTGTGTCATTGCTTCATAATCGTTCCATGGGCCAGGTCCTAATCTGTGTTATTTCAAAGTGACAAACTCCTAATTTATTGCAGGTTTTTTGTTATTAACCCAGTACTACATGGCTGGGTCTTTCATGACTTTCAGACACAGAATTTTTAGCGTAACTATTCTGTGATTGTTGAGGAAGTAAAACAGAAAAATATAATGTACCAGCGCTTAAAGAAGACTTTTTTGAGACATGAACACTGTGTTGCTAATTCTGCTATGTGTTCCTGGAAATGCCCGGAATACATTCTGATGATGTTTCACATGTGCCAGGCAATTAATACACTACAGTCAGTATTTAAAAAATATTCTTTACATTTTTTTTGTTTGTTTAGAAATCACCATGGACTTTTGATTATGTTGCTCTTTGTAGGTGAAAACCACTTACCTAACCTATGCATTTCGGACATGCAATGCCTGTGCCTTGTGTGTGTATAAATCGACAGAAAGAGAGCCCATACAGAATACGGACTTATATACAGAGTATCATTAGACTGAATGAGATATGAGATGGAGGGGAGTAGCACAAAGATTGTACTGGCACTTACTTGAGACCGTTGGTATTACTCCCTTGACTTCATTTATGAGACTGTGTGGCTCTCCCAGGCTCATGCTGATAAGGCAGTCACCATCCCATAGTATCTGGTAATTACTGTGTCTACACCAGGTATTATAAATACAGACAGAGAAGGGAAGAGAAAAAACAATGCTGTGCTAAAAGATTAAACAATGGCAGAATTAATTAGTTGCAGCTGATGAATTTGATCATGCCTACAAACACCTTTAATTCCTTAAAAGCTGTTACACAGACAGATGTAAAAGCTCAACCTGTGGAAATGGAGAAAATTCTTGGATTGCCTCACCCTTGCATCTATCTTCAAAAGCTATTTCTAATCTTGCACAGGCTGTTAATGTGGAGATAGTAGCAGTTATGAAACCTGGGCTAGATTCCAGATATGTTGTATCAAAGTGTAGAATGAAAAGGAAATCAATAGTCACTCCTCGAAGAAAGTTATGCCAAAATTGTCCAGTATGGTCTAGATTAATCAAAGCCATAACAGCTTTTTTTCATTAGTAGAACATTAACAAGTAAACAACATTCCTGTTTTGTTATTTAGCTATACTAACCTTTTTCAACAGCTAGGCCCAGCGATAAGTCTGGATTTTCTCTGTTTATAGAAAACTGGAACGTCAGCAGATAATAGTACAACTCAATATTTATGGAGTGCTGGCTTTCTGGAAATGGGGAAACTGGAAGTTATTACTAGAGTAGTTCATTAAAATGTAAACAGGAGTGAGGAGACAGCACTGACAATGTTTGTTTATTTATTTTTGCTATTGTCTGATTATACAGCAATGTCATGGCTATGGTGTGAAAGTGGGAGTTGGTCTGGGCAGAAGTTTTTCTGCTGACCCCCTGAGAGGAGGTAAATAGCAGCGTGTAACACCTCTGATTCAGTGACACCTCGGTGTGCAGATGTGGCTTAACACATCCCAGCATCTGCTTGAGCAGGACCTGCTTTCTGACCATGGTATATACCTGAATTTAACGAGAGCTGTTCTATTCCTGTGGTATCTGCAACAATCTTCTAAAGAACCTATGACAGTGGAGAGGCCACTCAATGTCGCTGTGATTTAATTGACCGATAGGTGTTGCTTTATGAGTACCAAGTAGAGAGGTATATTTTAGCTGTTATGTAAGTCTAACAATAAATTTCTTAGAAGATGACAAACTACTTGGCCTCAAGGAGTGCAAAAAAAAAAAAAAAAAAGGAACAATACTTGCTCTACAGAGTTTGTTATCTAGATATCTAGATAAGTGAGAGAGATCTCATGCATAATTATCTCATGCATAATTAGATAGTGAGCCATATGTATTTTAGCTATTGTTTTTAAAATTAACTTCCTCCTTGAGTTGTGTTGCTCAAGCCTCTGTGAGGAAGGATTGGAATGAGTAGAAGATGGCTGAAGAGCACAGATAAGCAAGGAGAAGGAAAATACAACTGTTCATAGCATAAATGGGCAGCGTGGAAGTGACTAGGTAAAGACTGGGAAGTGTGTACAACTGATTTGGGTGATTCAGAAGCTTGTGTGTCCTTCAGCAGCACTGAAGTGTGAACTGTGATGTCTAGCATTCTGTATTGAAATACTTGTAAGGTATCTCAAGATTGCATTCTTCCAAATAAGACAAATGCAAAAGTTTCAGCTTCCTGTATATGAAAGCAGAGCTCCTGTCTGCTTTTATAAGAATTTCAAACGTCCTGTGGTACTTCCCATTTGTCTTGGTGTGAGGGGCCAAGAGCTTTTATCCCCACCTGCTGAGTGCTCCCAGGGACAGGGAAGTGCTGTGCCAGGATCCTAGAGCTTGCAGCATTTCTTTGGTATTCTTTGTACAAGGCTTTCAAAGTGCTTTTGGATGAAAAGTACTATGCAAATACTGAAGATTAATAATTAAGATTGTGTTGATTTGCAGTAATTGTGCATAATGCTGTGCACCACAGGAATTCCTCTTTTGGGCTGACTGGTCTGTTGCCCTTTTTTTTTATTTTTTTAAGACAGGTTAATTATGAGATTCATAACCAGAACTGTGCAATTATCACAGAATAGGCAATCCTATTGACATGCATGAATATGATTTCATGAATCACAATGATTTTTAGCTCATTTAACCTATCATGAAAACTCAACAGCAATCTCGTGTTTTGTAAGTTTGCACTTCCCATGGGTCACCGCAGAAGTAACAGGGATATGGCGTACTGCAAGGGGCTCAAACCATTCCGCAGCTGTGTGGTTGTTGCTGATCATGCTCATGAAGTGCTGTTAGACCACTCTGTGCTATATTTCAAGAAAGGACATTAAGACACATTAAGGATAAATAACTGGAAAAATTCCATTTTTCTACTGGTGGTGTAAAAGAAACTAAGAGATGGTTTAAAGCAATATGTGAGATATATTTTATACTTTCTGTAGTCTATAGCGTGGGTAACTTGGAGTCCTGGAGATTTATTATGTTTACTTTACACACAGAAGCTCCACAGCATTAAAGATACAAAGATCCACACTCACACAGTTGGTCCCCTTGAACTACCTAGGATGCTCATGTGCATAGGGCTGCATGGGGCTAGGGCCTCAGCATCTTCCTCTGTCCCTCAGCTGAAGTGCTCTTAATTACTGGGTAGAGAACTGCACTTTCACACCGAGTCGTGACTGGCTCTACGTAACCTTTGAGTACTTCTCAGAATAGCTAAAGTGCATCAAAAAAATCAAAAAACTCTTGTAAGCCAGTGTGGCTCGGGATTTAACTATGTTAGGAATACTAGGTGTGCTATTTTTTATCCACATTAGGAACTGAAAAAGTGGGCCACAAATGAGGGCAAGATCCTGAAGTTAGCCAACTATAGTCTTTTCTGAGAGAGACTTCCCAGCAAACTCTCTGAATGGCTTTATCATTAGAATTACTTATATTGGATGATTTTGAACTTGTCTGTGGATGAAGAATGAGGTGAATGAATGAGATCATGCTTGCATCTGCCTACCTAGTTTTGTTTTATTTTGTAAAAGAGTTTTATACACAGTTGCGAGGGAATAAGAGAGCAGTGCTGAAGAACCTGCTTAACCTAAGGGTGTGCTCGCAGCTTGAGCGGGGCTTGTGCAGGTATCTTCAGATCTGGTTCACGATCAAAGCAAACCTTGGTAACCCCAACACATTCAGACTGAAAAGAGGGAGGGACAAGAGAATATTGCCAAGAGAGAAAATCTGAATTCTGGCAATTCTGAATCTTAAATGTAGGTGGAAGATGGTAGATAAGAAGGCGTGGTAGAAATCAAGCGAGTCCTCCTACTCCCGTAATACAGTGGAAGAAATCATGTGTCATGTACTCTGGATGCCAATGGTGCCAGAAAGAATAGGGTGGGGTTAGCTCTTCCTCTTTGTATCTTATTTTTCACTTTTCAGCTTTCTTGCCTTTGATTTTGGCTTCTCTTTGCATCTTCCCCACTGCTGATGCCTGAATTCTCCTGAAGCTTCCTGTCTCCGATAGCCAAAAGACCACTGTTTCTGATCCTGTCTCTTTTTCAGACCCACACAAGAAATCAATTCTTGGCTTGGTCACCAAGCTAAAAAATTATTGAAAAAAAATCCTGCAAATCACTATATTAGTTTCTTTACCAAACTGAAAAACACCTGAATTGTTGCTGTTTGTCAGCTGAAATTCTCCTTTTGTTCCAAACATTTCAAAGTGGTTTTTTGTAAGTTTTTTTAATCCAATTGCCCAGCAGTTAAAGCAGTTGCCCTGGATTACAGGTGTCTCATTCCTATTCTGCCTGATGTGAGCAGAGGCAACATCTGCTAAGAGCACACCACTGCCCTCACTGGGATGCGGTCTGGGCTCCCTTGTTTGCTCTCAGTCTGTCATTTTGTTGGTGGTCCGCTTTGCAGAAAATCTTAAATACCCACTCTTCAGCAACTTCAACCTTTTCCTCCCATCTTGTCAACAATCAGGTAATGGAGTAATTTTCTCCTGGCTCCCTCATCTTTCCCACATGCTGAATGAAAGTATTTCATCCAGAGTGAAACAGCGTTAACGTGAGGGACTGCTCCATCCCTCCCTCCCTGCTCAGTGCAGCCTTCTGAATGCCCCAGGGCAAGGCACTTCCAGAAATGTCGGTTCAGATGCCATCAGCCAGAAAAGGCAACTGATCCCACACAACCTGAATGAGCATGCTGACAACTGAGCTTTTGGCTGTGGGGGGTTGACACCAACACTTCCTCAGGCAGTTTTGTGAATCTGCTCCCCCTCTGCCCTGATAATTCTCTCCAGATGAAACTAGTTGACCACTTAACAGTTTCAGGATGACTAAAGCAGCATTTCCCAGTAAATTCACCCTCCCCCTCTCTGTCGCTGACCATGCTTCTTTGTGGCATTCTTGTTTCTTTGACATGTCTCTCCATTTTTTTCTTCCTCCTCTTTATATGCCCTTTTCCTGGCTACCTTCTTCTCCATTTACGAGCTCTCCCGAGTTGTCTGTCCACCCCTTCCAATGTGACTCTGCTCTTTTCTTTGAAGTTCCCACTTTCATGGCTCAAGTCACTAGGATGCAAGCTCTTCAGGGTTGGGCCAAAACACCTGAGATCTCCAAATAAACTCCTTTAGTGATAGGAAGCATTCTGAGTAGGCCAGTTAGCTCTGCTGAGAAGTCTAATTCACCTGAGAAGAGTGTTTTAGCTAGTGTCAGATCTGCCTGGCTCTGTGACGGTAGCGTAATGATAGTAGCCTGAGGGGCTCTACAGCGTTGTCCTTAGACACGGGCTCTGTGGGGAAGATGTAGCCTGACGTCTAGTTCCTTCTGTTGTCTTCTCCAGCACGGGTTATGGGGAATACCATCAAACAATTTCAACATGCTAATATGAAAATGGTGCCACAAAGTCATCTTCCCTGTCTACACGGGGTGTTCAGGTTGCCCAGACTTGTTTCTGCTTGAAGTATATTGTAGTGAAAACTGATTCTTGTGTTGTCAAAGCAACAGGTGTGAATATGCTCACACATAAGAAAAATATAAATCTTAGATTTAGCTTGAGCAAGGAAACTGCTAATGATCTACTCTGAGCTTACTTGGTGCTGAGCTGTCACAGCTCTTGTGTTATCGCAGGTCGTGCTGGTGTACCTAGAGCATCTAGTGACATTGTAGTGAATGAATGAAGCGAATGAGCCCAAAATAGTTCTAAAAGATGCGATTCCTCTTCTCTCTGCTCATCCTCTACACACTGAGAAACGTGCAGCTCACAGCAGTCACTCTGCATTTCCGTGATTTCAGGTGCTGCACTCGTGAGCAATGAGTTACTTAACACCAGTTGGCAATACAAAGTTGGCATAAAACCATGTGAGACTTTCCAATTGTCTTCTGAACTGTCTTTAAAATGTTCTTTTAAAATTAGGTCTAGATTTGGGCTTTGGAAAGCAGGGGGAAAACATCTCTGTTTTAAGCTCACAGCTACTGTGTGTTTGTGGAAAACAAAAACAAAGGATCTCTTTGAAAACATTCTCCTTCCATCTGTGCCAGCAGTAAGGGTTCAATACTAAGTTGTACCCAGCAAAGAACAAGCATCATGCAACTGATGTGTAACTGATCTTGCAGTGACACCCTCCCATCTGCAGCACATGTTGTAGATGTTAAAGGTGAACAAGCAGAGCTCCAGTCTGCTAGAATTATTCTGTCCATCTCGTTACTTAACTCCTGGAGGCTGGGATTATTTTTCTTTTGTATTTGAACAGAGCCTGAAACAATAGGGTCTATTTCATGATATGTGCTATCAGAATACAAACATGAATGAACGGAATTAAGAGCTTGATTGACATTCTTAGCTTTCTAGGTACCCTCACAGCCAATCTATTTTAAAGGAGATTACCAGGCTTGAGATGAGAATTTTACTGAATAACACAGCCTTCCCTTTTTCCCTTGGTGTTATCTTCTTAAGTTTCCAAGCTTTTTCTATTGTACAGATTTGAAAGTTTAAATTTTACTGTCTGTCAGAATGCCGTTAGATTTGGTGCATTTTATGTGCTGTCACTCCTATATGGCATCGAGAGGACTGGAATCTTAAAACTCATGTATAAACAACACAATTTCTGGGGGAAAACAGATTTGGGATGCACTTCTATTCTGGCACAAGTATGCCCATCCTTTTTCTATTTTTTAGGTATATGAAGCATAAATCAGAGATTTGACTTAAACAGGTTTAAAAAAAAGTAAGACTTTAAATACAAGAACAAAACCACAGAAGGAGCTTTAGACTTCATTTGCTGTTTCTCTTATTTGTTGCACAACTGAAATAATGACATGAAATTATTTAGCAGTCTGCGATTACTACAAACAATGGGAGGAGATTGTTTATCCGCTTGCTTCTACAATGAAATGCGAATGCTATGCAGCTGACTACTCTGATGTTAATAGCCATGAAATCAATTCTCCCTTAGTCTGTTCAAATGTTTTACTGACTAAGTGAAATTTTTCTAGTTTAAAATTCCATTTTTTTTCCCAGTTTAAAAATTGTAAATCTCTCTGATGAGATTTATGACCAGTTAATAGTTTTTAATTCAGTAGGAACAGAAAATACAGAAGTAATTTGTGTGATTTTTAGTGACAACTACGGTCCCTGAAGATTCTGCCTCAGACCCTTTCCTTACGTAGATGCGAAGTCCCCAGAAGCCCTGGAGCCCTTATCTCAGTCACTCTCTGCTGGGGCCAGTGCAGGAGCCTCCTGTCGGGGTAGGACGATTTTGGCGTAGGAGCTTTGGTAGTATTGTGCTGTGGAGGGCCAAAGGCTTATGGGAAATCAGCGGGGAAAGAAAGTCTGCTTTGTTCACATCCTCAGCATATCTCACTTCCTTCTTCAAGTGGAACAGGAGCAGATCAGTAACCACACTTGCATTGACATCCCTCATGAACAGGGCAGTGACAGGAGCCGTTCTGAGTGGGACCAAAGCTTCCTCTTCCCAGTGCTTGTCTCTGTCAATGGCCAGAAGCAGATGCTGAGGGAAGAGAGAAGAATGCAGGCAGACACGTGTGTCACCCCACGGATCCCCTCCCACCTCCAGATGTTTGCGGCTCAGCAGCTTCCACCGTTTCCCCCTTGGGAGCACTCCCGCAGAATTAAGGCCCCAAATTGTAGTCTCTATCCCTTTCTGTCAAATCTCAGGCACCCATGAATTCTGGTGCATATAAACTGAAAGCCATAATTGGGCAATTTTCACATATTAGTGACCCCAAATAAGAAAAGTGTCATTTTAATGAGCTTAATCTGGTTAGCACTCATGGACTTGCACCTGGGATGTTTCTAGTATCCTGGTGTAACCTGATGACTGTTAAGAGGAGAGTATGAGGCATGGACAGAGCCATCAGGCATGGAAAAGACACAGATACCAGCTAAGTGCTCAATTCTCTGTTAAAACTTTCTCACCCTCTCAGTTCTATGGCTGAAGGAAAGTGAAAATGTAACAATTTTAATGTAAAGCAAGCAAATGAAGGCAACAAATTTCAGGCAGGTTGTGTCTGTAAGCCAGTGCTGGCAGCACACAATATGTCAGTCTTCTTCCTCTAACCTTTCTTTTCCCTTCTTGTCTGTGTTAGTTCCACTTGTCAGTGAAAGAAAATGGAGGCTTTGGCATTTCAGTAGGTGCCCAGGGGGCCTTGCTGCAGCTGAAGACAGCCAGCCAATATTGGGTGATGCTTCAGAGCAGGAGTTGAAGTCTAGGCAAAAGGTGCATCAGGGTGAAGGGAGCTCTTTGTAAGAGCATCTTTGTTACAGCCAGATTTTGAGCACTAGTAGCTTTCAGTGTATATAGATACGAGGCACACTGAAGCCCAGAACATGCACAGAGACTTGTAGCTTGCAGATACAATCTCCTGTTCACTACCGAGGGATTTAAAAGGGAAGTAGCAGAGGGTGGGTTAGTCCCATCTTGTACGAAGTGTGTCCTGCCAAGGGAAGAATGGAGGACAATCTCTCTCTTTTTAAGCCAGGAGATTGTTTCCTGGCTACCTGCATTTAATGAAAGTTCAGCATGCTTGAAAAAGGAAAGAAAACAAAACAAAACAAAACACCAAAACCCTTGGTGCCAGGGAGATGGTGTCATATCTTCTGGTATGTATCTAATCCTACTGCTAGGTCCTTTGGTTTTTGTTTCAGATTGTTAATGAAATCAAAGCATATCCTGGGCCTATCCAGGGAGTGGTTTAGTTTGTGTAGCTGAAGAACAATCACAAGACAATTTTCTAAAAACAATAGGAGATGAAAGAGGAAGTTTAAACCACTTCCCAGTTGAGAAAACACAATTCTGCTGATTCACATCTGTGCAGAATGATAGTTTTTTTTTTTCTTTTGCACAGTCGTTCTCAGATTGCCAAGATTATATTAATATGAGTGCAGTAGGACACTCCCAGATGTAAAGCCCAGTAATCAAACACAAATTATTTTAACTATAATTATCTCTTCAAATTTCATCTTAGGTTTCAGTTTTTAGCTTCCCTTCCTACCATATTCTTTGTACAAATACACTTGTGTTATTCAAGGATGCTTGGGCAGAAAAAACACATTTACTGATGCACCACAGATTCTGAAAGGGTGTGTCAACAATAGCACCGATACCATTTGTGGGGCAGAAAATCACCCTGTGCAGGATGTGAATGTTTAACTGAAATAACCTATTAGTTAGGTAAATTGAACACTGCCACTGTGAACAAACAGAGGGGTGGTATGGCCTTTATATGTTAGCTCTCAAGTCCTTCATAAACGCAACTGCTGGCCAACCTTTGTCCTTTTTAACCTAAGGAGGCAGGTCACAAAAAGAGAGTTCAAGATGTACCGAAGGCAGCACTTTCCGTACAAGATATACCCTCCATAAAAGAGGAACTTCAGATATTTTCACCGTCAGGTTTCATAATACTGAAGATGATGAGGAAAAAAAATCATATACGTCTGACCTACCTAAAGAAGCCAAGATGTTATATAAGTTTTTAAGTAAAATTAATTGAGCACTTAGTATTCAGTGTGTACGGTTTGGAAGGAAATGCAATCACATACATTGTGATTTGCTTTAGTTGGAATCAAAAATAAAAATCCTGTTAACTCTTGGTTGTCTCCAAGCAGGACAAAGTACCTGTTGGATTTCCTGTGAGTAGGCTTTCTCTTGTTGTGTAGAGGCTCTCGTGATAAACTTCTGTGTTTTGCATGCTCATTTAAGTAGCATTTAAGTTATGGAAGTGCTTTGCCACTCTTCCATAGCTGCCAGCACGTGAACTCATAATAATGGCTCTTATTTTGCACAGGTCCCATAAAGAGAGCCTGGGATTAATGGCACAGTGCAGTTTCCTGAGTCACTGGGTAGTCCTTTGGCTTTTCCACAATGGTTTTGTGGGGTGAGAAAGGCCACAGACCTTGATCCTGCCCTTAGATGTGCCTTCTGTCTCTTACACGCTTCCGCAGCAGGATCGGTGCATTGGGCTTTCCCTCAGCACGCTGGGAACAAGAGCAGGATGGACTCCCACTGCAGTGCTCAGGAGGACATCAGGGGAGGCGGCTTCCAACCAAAAAGGCCAGAGAAACTGGGTTTACATCCAGACAAGCCAAATGCATAAGGCTCCAAAGTGATTAGTAGCTGTCATTACTATTCTAGCTTTAGCTTAATGAGTCACTATTTTTTCCATTGAAAGTCAGGGCTGTTTTCACAAATGGATCATGACAGTAATCATTAGTTAAAAATCAGTTGCTTAAACTTCTCATTCCTTACTGGGAACACAAGTCCTTAGAAGACAGGAATTTTGAATATTTTTCTGATTTTATTCAAATTATCAGGTAAATTAGAAAAAAAAGTCTTAAAGTCTTGCCAAAAGTTCTCCCTTATTCTGGAAAAAATCAGGTTTTATAGCTTACTACTCTACTATTTAGTTTTTAGCTGTTAGTTTTTAACCAGCCCCACATGCAGTGTGCTTGACTTACGTCTCATTGCATGTGCTGGCTGTCTGCATGGATGCTAATGAGAAGAAATACAGACTGTGAGCTATCCACGAAGGCCTTCATTTGCGTGCGTGTATAAGACTGCAGTTTTCTAAAAAGATAGTTGTGAATTAGTTGAAATGGGTTGAAAACTAGAACTTCGTAATGCAAAAACCAGTCTTTTAAAATATGAACATTTTCATCTTTTTTTCATCTCTCTCTCTCTCTTTTTTTTTTTTTCCATTATACCATCAAAAGGGGATAAGAGGGCTCAGAAATAAAGCGGGGAAAAATTGAGAATATGAAAACGATTGATTGGCTTTAAAACATTTGATTGTAGATAATTTATATAGTAACTTTAATATAATTCAAGTAAAATACTATACTTAAATTACCCAACTTTATGGACGGTTTTTTTTTGTCATTTTTTTTTACAAGTTCTTACTAGTGTGGATATAGCATTTTAAAACAAGTATTTCAATGTAGCACTATAATCAGGTTTGACACCTATTTGGACAGCCTCGTTGAACATCAGAACGTCTCAGCAATTACCAGCAGTCTCCAGAGGCTGAACGATGGGGCTGGAATAGGCCTTTCTAAGAAACAGATTTGGAAGGCATTGTATTGGTTTCCATAGAGACTAGCAACAAAAATACTGGCAAGGAACCTATCGGGGGAGTTTATGGGAAACACTTGATATAAGGGAGATGACTTCCTTTCTTTTTTTAATAATTGCAAAAGCCAAACATAAAAATTCACATTTCATGAGTGAAAAATGGAAGAAACTGTTCGCATTTATTTTAAGTTACATTATTTGAGTTAAAAGAGTTCAACGGTCACTGCAGGAACTTGAGAGTTTGTAAAGCTGCTACTTTTTTGTAGGCATTTCTTAATACAGCCGTCATGACTAATATTAATGGTGAGGGTAAACATGAATCAGATTATGCAGCAGAGAATAAAAGTCTTCACTAACTTGCAACATTTCATTCAGAAAGTATTTTTTTTTGTTGTTCATATCAATAGGAATTACAGTAAATCTCCAAGATGTGTAATATTACAACCCTGGAACATTATACAAGCTTGTAAATTCTTATACCCAATACTCAGAATAAAAGGCCAGTTGTATTCTTAGTTACTACTGTGCACTCAGCACAAACCATCTGTGTTTAAATCCTGCCAGATTGTACAGTATTGTGACATAAATAGAGCCAAATTTAAGGTACAGCTTTTTCAAAACTAAGGTTTGGGAATATTAATTCTCCTGGAGTTCTGTATAAGTCAAAGGAGCCAAAATAATTTCTGGCAACTGAGGTTCGTCCTGACACAGAAATGATGTCATTAGCTTGAGTCCTGGGAGAGGTTCTGTGCTCCGTGCTCTACTATCCCGGAGATTCCTTTACAGATACCAGTTGAGCAGGGAGCCAGGAAAACACAGTTTAGAACGACCTGAGTCCTTCTTTTGCCTCAAAATATATGTCTGTCCGGAGACATACAAACATGTCACAGATGTTAATCAAGGTTCTTAATGCAAAAGGCTGTAAGAAAAATTCTGGAGAGCCATTCAGTTGTTACTGGGATGGACAGTGTAAAAATTGATATAAAACAGAAGAGAAATAAATCTTTACTGATCATAGCAATTATGAACTCTCTGCAAGGGTTAGATGTGGTTTTCCCCAGAGAATGCCAAAGAACTGCCTCTGTTCTTAGTCTGTATCGTGGTTTAGTTTGCAGGGCCCTTTGAACGTTTCCAGTATGTATATCTTTTCTGTATCTCTGTACTTCATAATCCAGGCATTATTCTTCCTTTCTCAACTGAATTCCTACGTGAGGGTCAGGGTTGCTGCTAGCCCTTCCTGTCCCTTTTCCTCCCCAGTGTTTATCAAAGCAAATGAGTCCTGTGCAATTTGAGTTGAAAGGTGGGGAGATTTCTGGTGACTCGCTTGGTCCTGCTGCAGCCAAACTTCAGCCAGATCCCAGGAGTGTTGGTCATTTCAGAAGGCAGCAAATTCTGCACCTTGTCCTGGGCAAGATGGCTGTTCTGTGAGTGATGTTTTGCTATTTCTGAGAGGGCATGTTTCTCTAACATCTCATCTAACACTAGCATTAGCTGACTGGCACTAACCTAACTACTAATTTGAGTGGCATTAGGGCAGAATAATTTATGAGAGTCTTCCAATATGCTATCCTGAAAATAATATCTGAAGTGTATTGTATATTTTATTGTTAGGGGCATTTAATGTTGTCTTGCTTAGTGTAAAAGAAGCATTTTTTTTTAACTGAAGAGCAAGATATAATTTGGGCAGTGAAATTCTGTGGGTAGATGCCCTGGTATAAAATAGGATTTTTATTTACTTTTATTTAAGTTGCTTGTATATGTCTTGGCTGTCATGTCTCCAGCCTGACAGATCTGGAGATCGGGGCAATGCAGGCACCGTCCACGACGCTGCCATCCCACGTACCTCACCCTTGCTGAGGAAGGCTGCCGGTCGGTAAGGGACTCCCACACCCTTTGAAATCTCAGAGCAATGGAGTTTATTCAGACTGGCCCCAAAGTCCGTGACTGGACAGTGCATTTGTGAGAGAGGCATTCAGGCGGATCGAAGCTCAGAGGCTCACAATATTGCTAAGGAGTCGGTCGTATCTGGGCAATTGAACTAGAATAACCTTAGCTTGCTGTGTGTTTATACAGCACCAACACCCCTGGAGACAGCTCTGCGTGTATCTATGAATATCTACTTATAATAGTAATATAAAGTCCAAAGCTTTGGAGTTTGGATAACAAGATTGTTTTTCTTACCAGCTAGTGAGATACAGTAGTGGCTAATCTCTCCTATTATGGCATGGATTCCCATGCTTGCTCTTAAAGCTCTTTGGCAATACTGCTCTTAAATGGCTCTGACTACCTAACTGAAGTGTCTAATCTGGAACGCAGTTGACTCCTCGGGAGAAAGAAAGAGCCTCTTGTGGGAGGTGATTCCAATTTAGAGGAGGTTGGGTTGTCCTGTAGATATGTCTCTTTCTTGTCATTGGCTTTGAAATGTCTCCATTTTAGAATGGCTCTTTTTGTAGTAAAAGCAGAGATATAGGAGTTGAGAAGTCTGGGCTTGAATCCTAATGGTTTTCTGTTTGGACAAATCACTTGTCCTGCGTGCATTTCATTTGGCTTTCTGGTTTTCTGCCTTGTTTTCTCATTTATAAGTAGTGCATGTTTATCTCCAAAGGGTACTGTTCAAAGTGTGAAGAAATTTCAGTTTCTCAGGTGAAAGGTCCTATATAATCTTAAAGGATTATATTTGGGAGCTAATAAAGTCTACAGTTAGGGAGGAAAACAAGTTTATGTAAACTTTTGTACGTGCATTTTTATATAGCCATTGTAAGCTCTACTTACAATGTTACTGTTACTTAAAACAAAGGGACTTCTTAATTGTCTTGCCACTGATTTTATCTGAATCTGATCAAATCCCCGGTGGTATATGAGCTACGGACACTTACATTTTCATTCTTTTGCTAGTTGCACCTCAGCTTTCTGAGCTTCTGTGAACTGCAAACTGAAGTTGTAATTCTCTAAATGGAAGTGCTTTGTGTTCCCTTGTGGTCTGGAAACTGTGTGAAAACTGTGCAATATCTTAACCTTTCTGCAAAGGACACTTAGTAAACACACTGGAAACCCTAGTAAAATTTCTTGTTATGATCTGCTCTCTGTCTCCATCGCAGCCTTCGTTCTCGAATTCTCGGCTCAGGCAGTAAGTCCTGCTGTCCTTACGTGCACTCTGTCTGGGCCAAGTTCCTACTCACAGCAACGGTCCTTTTGCTTGCATAAGGCCTGAGGGACAAAGTGTCAATGCCATGAGAGAGGTCTTCTTTGCAGTGACTTTTTACGGACCCCAGCGCTTTGTGACAGCAGCTCACACCGTTCGGCTCTGCAGGTACAAGTTCTGTGGGGATGCCCTGCACATCCTGCAGTTGTATGGCGATTTAGCAGAGGTTTCAGTATGTTTGGAGTGAGATTATTGTCATTGCTTAGGTGATATGCTGTACATCCATACACACCCCAGTTCTTCAGGAAGCACAGATTTCCTTTGAGTGAGGTTCCAGGATTATGGAGAAAAACTATAAAAATGCCAAAGAATGCCTGAGCCTTGGTTTAGAGCAGTGTAATGTACATTACATTTCTGGTCTACTCCAGGAGAGGGAGCTAACTTTCTAGCCATCACAACTGGCACACTGTGCTGGAGGAGGCTTTTCACAGCTGATAGCCCATGTCTGACTGATTATTCACATATGCTGTCCCCGAAGGAGAGTCGTCTTGGGAGTGCAAAACCACCCTCTCAAAACATTGGTTACCTCTGCTCAGTGCAGTAAATATAATTACATGACATATTCTTGACAGGGGAGTATTTATTGTTAATGTACTTTACTTAATTTAAATGCTGTTACGTATTGTTTGCTCTCTTCCCTCACTCTTCTGCCTTTCGCCTATTAAGGAATATTAACGGGATCTGACTTGAAGTTTCTCCGCCGCAGTAACCCCTGCTCTCCGTTGCGGTACGGGCGAGCAGGGCAGCACCACTCCGCGGCGCGTTAGCGAGCTCTGTGCCCGCAGCCCGCTGCCAGCCTTGGCTGGTGACTGGGTGAGAAGCGAACGCGAGGAAGAGGTGTGCGGAGTCCAGCTAGGAGAGCGTGTCCGTGCTGCTGGGCCCTGCTGCCCCGTGCCTCTTCACGAACTCCTCCCCGCAAAGCTTCTGCCTCGGTCAGCAGTCACTGCAGCGCCCAGGCTGGGGGGATGCAGGACAGAAAAAAACAAACCCTATTTGATGAAATAAGTTACTGAGTTGGAGAGGAGCACAAAAGAAAGAAGGGAGGTGGGCTGGGGTGTTTTATGGGCCCACAGAGGGGAAATGTGCAGGCAATTGTGCAGAACATCTGCCCGCGGCCTGTCCTGGTGAATTGCTGGCCCCGGGCACGCGTGTTGTGCTCATGCACCTCCCAGAGCCACACGTCCCCAGCAGTCGGGAAGGCGTGAGGCTGACCATGGCTGCCCGGGCACGTCGGAGCACTCTGCCAGCGCTGGCACAGACCCCCATCTCCATGCCTGGCACCCCAGTCCCCTCCCAGGCAAGGAATACCTGCTGAGTCAGCCAGCCCGGGGCTGTCTGCTCTCTTTCCCGCTCTTCTTTCTTTCCTCTCCCTCTCTTTTCTACTCTTCCCCCCTATTGCCCTCTCTCTCATTTTAAGCTGTAATTGTTAAGCAGAAGACTTTGAAAATCTGCCGTGCGTATAACAGAAAAGTTCAGACACTAGAAAGAAAATGGAAAGAAAACTGAGGTGCTGTTTTCTTGTGTGTGTGTTTGGGTTACTTGATGAATTTGATTAATAATAATTAGTTTTAATCTAACCTTGTGATTTTGGGTGCTTGAGGTTGGAGAAAATTTTATTGGGAAGAGTGGCTCTGAAGCACTCTCTTTGCTGTCTGCAGAGAGCCCAGCATCTCCAAAGGCATAAACAACCGAGTGCAGAGCAGATGGAATCATTTTTCTGTTATTTTAATACACAGGAACATAGGGAAATTAATATGGAAAACAAAAATCAATTTACCACGTATTTAAAACAAACAGAGCATGAAAGTTCAAGAGAAAGGGAAAGAACTTTTTAAGCCTTTGAGCATTTGTCATGTTGTTTCTCAATACTCTGTTGTTAGTAAACAAGTAAAACCAAAGGCAAGAGAAATTCTCCATGGCATGTTATCTAGCAAGAAATTGTGATCCAGTTTAACAAAGAGTAAGTCACCAGTGTGGGCTGTAATATAGTAGGCTTGTGTGTTAGCACAAGGGTGTGCATACGTTGGGTTGATAATATAACCTTGAGCTATCTGCGGTGAGAAAATAATATGGGGAGCCATACGTGCTCTTGGTGTCTTGAAGTAGTCTGACTTGGGACAGTCAGCTTGAAAATATATTATCCCACGTCAGTGGAAAACACTCAGTAATGCTTTAATAGTCCTCTTGAAAATTGTATCCATGAAGAATGGCCCTTTAAAGCTTAGTAGAGTTAATTGCAGCAAACAGTTTATTGGGCTCATTAGCCCACTTTTTCTGTTAATTATCCATGAAGATTGAGCATTTTGCTGAATTATTTATTTGGAATTATTTGATGAATAGGGTGTGCAAGCATATTTCAACCTCAAGAACTATCTGTGATGGCTATTACTTTAGAATTCACTGTTCACACTCTGTAATTAGCTAGATAAGTCATGTGGTTTTGTTTTGCTGTGACTGGATGTCTCCCAAATTTACAGTTTTCAAGAAAGCTAGGCATAGGCTGAAGTGAATACATTTTGCCCAAGTGATCGTTCAAGCTCAGGAGAGTAACATGCACTTAAACTAGAAAAGCAGAACACAGAAATAAGCCTATCATGTTTATTGTACTAGTATTTTTTTTGCATAGCTATAGATAGAGGACATCCGATGACCGCCATTGTAGGTGTCCATTGTTTTACAGACCATAACAATTGCTCCCTGCATTAGAAAGTTGTACATGCAATGATTTTATCATATGCATCTGTGTTGTAAAGCTGACATCGTTGCACTGTTTAATGTTTCTCAAGTTATGTTGGAGTTTGTGATAGGTGTCCTTTGTTTTAGAGCTTCTTTCCCAGCAAGGAGTAACAGTCAGACTTGTGTGCTATGCGACAGTGACTGCAAGAACTGTCTAATGCTGGAAATGCGTGACTACCAGGCAGTGCCGGACTGCTGTTGGCATGTAATACCGACTGGTTTGAGCAGGTATCAGGGTCTGGCCCTGATTTGTTTGTCTGCGCAGTTGTCCCCCACGCTGTCCTGTGGGTACGCTTCCATACCTGTTTTGAAAATCTGCGCCTTGGTGCTTACGTGTGGGTGCTAACCAGAATTTACCAGATTTCTCTGGCAGTGTCACTACACAGGTATTCTGCCCACTGCATCACATCCATGAGACTAAATGGATATTTTCTCAATTATTCACAGTCACATAACTGGCCCTTTAAATTAGGCAATAAGATTCCAGACACCAGTTATGGCAAAAACGCACGATGTTCATCTCCATTATCTCTGTTATTTAAGGCTTTCAGAAAACCACTAACCTTAACTCCTACACTCAAACAAGCACACACTAGCACACAGAGTTAAGCCAACTTTTTAACTCCCAGTCATTAAGGATGTCAAAACATTCTGATATATGATATAAACTCATTATGACTGGATTTTGTTTTTATTAATGTAAGGGTTAGGTTGTGAAGAACAGAAGATTTTTTTAAGCCTCTTACTCCTTAGACACAATGTGATTTGGTGGTTTAACATTGTAACATTTTAAAGGGCTTGTTAAGCTCTAATCAGAGCACATTAAGCGCTAACATTTTTAAAGTGCATAATAAGACCTAAACATTTTAATAGCATATTAACTTGTAACATAAACCAAGCACAGTCACAGTGTTGTCTTTTTCCTAGTGTTTTTCCTATAACAAGTTCAAACAAGTAACTGATACTTTTAAGAGCTATTAGAAAGTTGGGTTTTCTTTGGTTGTACTTCCTGGAAAAAAAAATGCAAGGAAATTTCTGTGTAAGATTTTTTTTTACGTGAAATTAGAAAATTATGCAGAAAAATTTGCTTTGAGAGTTCCCACTTCTGAATGTTAACATAACAAATAGAATATGCTGCTAGAGAAAAGGACTTTTTACAATGAAATGCCATTTTCTACTGGAAAAATGGTTTTGCTTGACAAGTTTTACTCAGATCTGCTAATTTTAGAGTCATTTATGCACAAGAACTGAGGGATGCGCTTTTGCCAGTGATAAAGGTTCACAGAAAATCTATGGGGGATTTTTTTCCCAATATAATCTCCTGCATATGATTCTGGAAAAGAGGTACGAGTTCATTGATACTGTGTCCCAGCAATTTCCTTTGAGAAAAAAAAAAAAAAAAAAAGGAAAGTACAACATAGCCTGTGAGCGTCTCTTCTTAATTGGTTTGGAACCTCCTGATGAGTGATTCCAGGCGCACCTTCCCTCCAGGGAGCTGAGCGCACCACCTCTGCAACTATCCCAGCCCTTCCCAGGTTATGGCAAGGCATCTGAGCTACCCCGTGGTACCGAGGGGAAGTTGTGGTTCCATCGTTTGAGCTCAGGTTTGATTGCAGCTGCTCCTACTTTCATATAGTGGCTGTGACCCCAGTGCCTTCCGTGGTGGTGGCGGGAAGATGATGACAGTGCCTTTGGACAGCAGTTTGTAAAATGAGTTTGGAGACTGCTGGGCGAAGCTGACTCAGAGCTGTTGGTGTAGTAGTACTCTCCTGATAGTGGGCTACGTCCTCCCTGGATGTGGATAGACACAGTGATGTGGAAATACGCTGTGGATGTGGTTCATGAGTTATTGTACCCATAACATTGCCTCTGCATTACGGCCCTGTTGTGGTGAGAGGCCAGGCTCACCGAGCCCAGTGTCCTGAAGATGGTCGCCTCTTCGAGTTGTGCCTTGCTGCTGCCGTCCTGCGCAGCGCAGGCAGTGCCTGAGGGGATAAAAGCACCCTTAGAAGGGAGCGCAGGGCCCCAGCTGTGTGTGCACAGCAGGGCCTCAGCTCCTGTGGTGGATTTTCCTCCAGCAGCTGGGGAAAAACTGCAATGCAACAGCAGCAAGGGGCTCATCTGCAAAGGGACAGAGTTCAGGTTGAAGCTAGTGTGCAAAGAAACCGAGGGAGTGATGTGATTTTGCCCCATGTGTGGGCACTGTTACTCGAATGCTGCTGTTTGTTTGTCTATTTGTTTATCCCATGCACTTGGAAATAGTTAAAATAAAAAAATCAAGCCCCATCCTTATTCTGTAGTAAGAGTGACCACAGGGAGGAAGAGGTAATTCTAGTATAACTGCAGGGGTTTAACTACTCCAGTGGAGTTGTACCATGTAACTGGGAAAGCGTTCCTGTGGAGACAAGCTTCAGTCAAAGAGACAAAATCTTCAAATGCTCCAGACCTCATCCTATTTCATATAGATAACTCTCTGTAATCTCACACTGGTGAGTCTTTATTTTTAGTAAATAACAAGTCAATAAAGGAACAGGCTTTATTTGCAGGATCTGTATTCTGGCATTGACGTGACTGACGTCCTGCACCATGTGGGACATCTGAGGGGGATGAACCAGGGCTGAGGATGTGTTGTGGTACCGATGCTGTTGTAGGGGAGTGGTGCAGAGGTAGTTCTGCAAGCCGTTGCAAACAGAAGAACAGAGGGGAAAAACAGTGCAGAAAGTCTGCCCAGAGGGAGAGCTTTGGTTACACATAGGGTTAAACCTAGGAAGCTCTGGATCTCCATTCTGGGTCTCCCCAAAACCTTTCTTCAAACCTGTCACTTTTGCCTGCATTTGTAAAAAATAATAAAAAAAATATTGAGATTTGAGTCTTAGTTTGGCTGTGGCTCTCTTGTGGGATTCAAATGTTGCAGTCTAGCCTAATCTGGCTGGAAACTACAAGCCTAGGGTCCCTGGGTGTCAGAGGACTCTTTCTTTGGACAAATAAACCTACATGTCCATTCTGCTGCATTCCCTCCCTCTGCTCTGCGTTGAGTCTTATTTGGCAGAGGGTCCCCAGTGTTGGTGACACCACACAGAAGTGCCAGATAGGCAGCTGGGGTCATCAGGGGTCCCCGCTGACTGATGGCTGAGGGAACGGGTAAAGGCTCAGGGTGAGGGAGTCGGATGCTGATTTCCTAAGTAATGTTCCTGATTTCACTTCTAAAATGTGATAAAATCTGCACTGCACGTTCATCTTCATTACATGTCACTTTATGTTCTGAAGGGGTGTCTGTGGGTAGCAGTGGATATTATCTTCATGTCCCTGGAAAGGAGCCATGTCATTACAGACTCACAGAATGGCTGGGGTCAGGGCTTGTGGAGGTCACCTCTCGGCTCAGGCAGGGTCCCCTAGAGCAGGCTGCCCAGGACCATGTCCAGACATCCTTTGGATATCTCCGAGGAGGGAGACTCCACAACCTCTCAGGGCAACCTGTTGCCTTTCATGAAAAACACCGGAGTATGCCCTGTCCTCTGTTACAACAGCTTGGTGCACAATATGTTGTCACACCAGCAGCCACAGTTCATCTACTTGCTGTGACCTGGTGGCTGGAAGGATGGTACTCTTCATATCAACATTAACCAACTGCAGCATTATGTTGCTGCTGCTAAGCTTTCCCTGTGCTAGCATTTTTTTTAAAGCAGGTATGTTTTTTCTGATCATGTTTTTTTAAAGGAAAAAGTCTGTACGTTAGGATGGTTATTTGTAGACTCATTAAAACCATCGAGTGCTTGTAGATCATCTCTTTGTGACTTCTGGCCTGCTTTGGTGACTTGCTCACTCTGGAGCAAAACCTTAAGGGATAAAGCATGTAGGTTCTAGATTCTCTGGCATCTTAATTTAGCACATTACATGTGAGAATGGCAAGGAATTTACCATACTTCGTGGTGCCTGAGAAATTGCATTTTCAGTTTAGAAGACTGGGGATAGACTACACAAAGACTTTAGGACCCAAGGGAATCATATGAATGGCATGAAGCTGCACCAGGGAGGTTCAGGATGGATATTAGGAAAAGGTTCTTCACCAAGAGGGGGTCGGGCACTGGAACAGGCTGCCCAAGGAAGTGGCCATGGCACCGAGCCTGCCAGAGTTCAAGAAGCGTTTGGACAACGCTGTCAGACATAGGGTTTGATTTTTGGGTGGTCCTGTGTGGAGCCAGGAGTTGGACTCAATGGTCCTTGTGCGATCCTTCCAACTCAGGATATTCTGTGATTCTGTGACTATAGTCCATAGGCTATGCGAGGTGTATTTCTGTAAAGGTGGGCCATGTGTCTGCTGAGACGGGGGAAGTTCAGTCATGCAGAAGTCTTTGGTAGTTCCTGGGAAAGGAGGCTTTGAAAGGGAGAGTGTGGAAGATTAGGAGACCCCATTTGAAAAAACAGCTGCTTTCTATACAGTTTATGCCACACTGAGATCATAAAATTTCTAAACTGCAAAGTTGAGTGGAGTACCTGGAGCACTTTCAAAGTCCCTAAAAGCCATCTAAGAAAATGCTTTAACTGAACTCTAAGGACTGTGGAATAGTGTTGCACACAGTACATGGATTAACTGTACTCTTGAAGATGAGCCAATCTTATGTGCTCATAGCTCTGCTCATTTCAGTAGGAATATTTGTGGATGCTGAATGTTCAGTCTGTGTTTTGACAGGTATTGCTTTTATCTCACTGCATAGTTGCCTGCAGGTTACAGGTACTGTTTTTGTAGAATGCAATGGATATGTCTACCAGAAAAGAAAGGCTCACATGCTCTCCTGCTTGTACTCCGAGCTGACTGGGTGTGAGTACAAAAACATTAGCACTGTACTAAGCCCGAGCTAATATACCTGCCTCATTAGCAAGGCTTATCAACTCAGCTTCGGCACTGTGCTGAAACCTGTGTGGCTTCTAAAGTTCGGATAATGGCTGGCCAGCCAGGAGAGCTGGCAGAAAACTCTTGTGCCTGTTCGTCTATGAAGACATCCCCTGTGGATAAAACATATTAGGAGTTTGGAGTGGTGTTATCTAGACAATACTTGGGAGGCTTTTTTGTTTAAACACTAATTATTTTATTTAAAATATGAGAATATGTTTTAGGGTATTTGATAAACTTGGCAGAAAGAAATGATGAAAAGGAAAGCATGCAGAGGTGGAAGACATAATAACAAAAGATTTTCAGGAGTTTGTAAATGTTAAAGTTTGAAGAGACCTAAGTAATTGTCTTGCATGAATGTCTTCAGGAATCCAGTAATTTTACCTAGTTTAACATAGACCTGAAAACTTTCAGTGGAGGAAATGAGATTGAGATATGGTTACTTTTTAACAAAATGTTTGTTTTCAATTTATCACTATAGACAAAATTCATCCTTGGATAGTTATTGAATTTAACAAATGAGTCTAACTTTTCCAAACATCACTTACAGAGATGAGAGCACATGGTCCAAGCTAAAAAATGAGGAGAGTTTGGCATCATATTAAATGCTGAATCGTAGACCATAACTTAGAAGCACATTACACACCAGGTTAAAGGGCTGGGTTTGAATCTCTTCCAGTACACACATAAACATATAAAACCTTCTGGCAGAAAGAGATGGGTAGAGATGGGAGAGCATCATAACTCCTAACTTATGTCAATCGGTTGCTTCTCTTATAAAAAGTGAGGAGTTTAGGTGAAGTACACTCGTTTTCAGGCAGCATATAGAATTGCAACAGCTTTTAAATAGAGTGCAAGTTCTCTTTTTTTCTTGGAACAAAAATGTTGATGTGAAATCGAAAACTCCTTTCAGATGCCTGCTGGGCTGGCAGGATGTCAAATTGTTTGGCTTGACTGTCTCTCTCTTTCACTCCCTTCACATTGTTTACAGACAACATACTCAACTCCAACTGACTGTATTTAAATATCAACTAATTATGTGCAAGAGGATTTGTAAAAGGGCACCACACTAAAGAGTCTCCATATCTTCAGTTGGTTAGGAATAGACCTTGCTGCAGGCAAATCACAAAGTACTGTCCTAGGCAAAGTGCGTGGGATGGGGAGAGGGAGATGGGGCGTGCATGAGAGAGAGAGAGAAAGGAGGTAGGAAGAGACAAAAAAATGCTTTCAGCCAGTGCTTTCTGGCATCTGATTAGAACTGGGAAAGTGGGTGACTCCTGGCTTTTGCCTCAGGTTGTATGTGCTGATGTGAGAGGTCTTCTAGAGGCACTGTGTTTGCCAAACGCGAGGAGAAGGGGGCATTTCCACAAGGCGCAGTTTAGTCAGAGTACCTCAGGACTGCACTGCCAGCATGGGTCTTGGCTGGGTTTGTGACTTAGTCCCTTTGGAATCCCTATGGCTTTTTTGATTTAGGTATAGAGGCAGTTTAAGCACAAATTCTGCTGAAGTGTGTGCCTACTTTAGCCCGGATTTGCCCGTAACATGGGCTGGAACCTGTGTACCTTACTAAATCATTCACGGGCTGTTAGTCCTGCATTGCCTTAGTCACAGTGCTCTTGGAAGACGGGCAAGTTCTCCTGCAGCTGGGCCACTTGGCTGGGAAGGAGTCCTAAGGCATCAGCCCAAAGCACTCTGAGATACAAGCTTGGGCACAGGTAGATGTGAAACCGAAAGTGTAAAGTGCTTATGGTTTTGGAGAGGAGGAACTCGCATCTAGGCTAAGTGGTGCAATTCATGTCGATTAAATACGTAGGTAGGTCAGCTGTGGAAGGGATGGTGCATGGGAGCTCTTGGGAGATTCTTGGCCACTTGCAGGTTTAGAGTTATTATGCCAACTTTGATGGTGTGGCCACCACTACGGAGGCTAACCCAGGCAGTGGCTTTGGTTTGCTGTCATCTAAAGAACTCTTGATATTCTTGAATTTTGAAAATATAAACAGCTTTCTCTTATTTATGACTCTTTCTTTTGGTTATATACCCTTTCTTGTCAAGTTTGGTTAACATAAGTAATATGATACGAATGGTAAGCAAATGGGAGACTGTTAGGCTTTTATCTTCACTTATCTATGTGACGTGGAGCTTTACATGTACAGAGATGATCAGTGACCCAGTGTGACCTGGGCTTTGATTCTTTATCCGGAAAATTCACTCAGCTTTGCACAGTCATATCAGATTCTTTAATCATTTGGAGAAAATACCTTTAAAATCTATGTCCAGTAGTTCATCAGCTTCAAAAACTTATGTGATAGGGGAGGGGAAACGTGAGAGTTGGATCCTGGTATGACTAAGGAAATTTTCTTCGGGAGCCTCATCTACCAAATGTGCTTATCTGTTCTCAGGAATTACAATGTGGTTAGTTTACAGTCTATTATGCAAAGTTGCATGCAATGTGTTAATGATATTGGTAATTTAGTAACTATGTTCTGCACTAATTAGTAAGGCTGAATATCGTATTGCTCATCCTGGATCACTTTCAATGCTGCTGCATATTTTTTCAGTGTTTTTAACTCTTGTCATTAAAGCATGTATGTACAAGCCAACATACCTTGTGAACTTTGGAAAGAAACTCAAAGCCCCCAGTGTTTTATATTATGTCTGTCATATTTAGCAAGAAAACAATCTGGTGGTTTGATAAAGAGATTATTGTGGAAGGACAGCTTCTGTGGTTTAGGGAATAGAACTAACTAGAATCCTTTTCTATCACCTGTTTTAAATGTAGGATAAAGGGCAATGCTTAGTATTGGGAATATAGCTGAGAGAGAAGGTTTTGTCACAGTGAGTCTGGTTATAATCCCCCAATTAAATGTTTGGGTCAGAGGCAGATAAAAGGAAGGGTTGCACACTGTAAGATCTCTGCCATGTTTGTTCCCGTAGAATAGTTTTTCTGGTGCTATCATATGCTACACATTTTAAAAAATTAGCCGTACCTTTCTTCTGTGAAGTGACTGTGTTGGGAGGTAGGGGAAAAGGTTACTTTCACAGTAAGAAAAAGCAGCTGTTTGGAAATAGTCTTACCTCACTTTCAGATACACAAACTAGTATTGTATTTGCTATGTGCTGGGTTCTCTCAAGACCACGGGGAAACGCGAATGCATTAGCAGTTACACATCTTCTGGGAGGTGGGTGGATGCTGCGCTTACAGAGCTAAAGAAGAGGAGACCTGTTGCCTGTTCCAACAGCTTGACTACTAATCTAGACTCCCCAGCCTTTTAGAAAGTATGTAGGACAATCTAGTGTGAGGGTTGAACAGCCCTCTGGGAGGAACCCTAGAAGCTGAGAGAGGGCTTGAATTCAAGTTTCAGATTAACAAACCAAACTGGATCACACAGAGACTTCGAAATACTTACAATATCTGGTGCCAGATCTTTAAGTGATGCATGCTGAGCCTTTTTGACCTCAGCATGTAGCAATACGCATTGGAAAAACACATCAAATCCATCGCTTCTGAACTAGCTACTAGCACTCGGGTAGAGGTTTGAAGGTTTTATTTGCTAGTTGTGTAAAAATGTCATCCTCAGGGTTCAGAAGCAGTTAAAAAACTAAATATTCAAATTTAGTGGAGAGGAATAGAGAACATATCAGAATATACTGTTATGTCACTGTGTAAATCCTTGATACAGCCACGTTTTGAACACTGCAGTGTTCACTTGTGCCTCGGGAAGGATAGGCGAGCGGCAGGCAGAGAACCATTCCCGTTCAGGCGAGAGCCGAGGAGCGAAGGTTTAGCAGCCTGGCAGAGTGAGAGGCAGCCGGGTCCCGAGTGGCACAGGCAGGTGATTAGGGAGCACCGGTCCGTGTGCTGCTGAATGTGCCATCAGATTAATTATCCAGGGCACGTTCAAAGGAAACAGAAAGAGGTTTAACGCAATATGAAAGTCATTGATAGGAATTGTGGTGGGTGCTGAAAGCTGGCAGGTTTAAAAAGTGATGAGAGGAATTTATGGAGGGAAAATCCATCCAGGACTGTTAAGCAGAAGGCTGCTGCCTGTGGTTGGGAAGCTGGAGGGATTGCTGTAGGCTGAGGGACTTGTGCTGGGGAAACACCACGGTGCGTCACTGACCGCTGCTGGAGCCTGCGTGCAGGGCAGGACGGGCCTTTGGTTTGAGCCACTGATGTGGTTCTCATGTCTCTGAGGAAAGGGCCGGTTCCAGCTCCGCTTCCAATATGTCAGCCCCGAGCTAGCCAACGGTACTGTGCAGAGAGGGAGCCGTGAGGAGAGCGTGCTGATACCAAAGCTAGGTGGAAGCAGTTACTGCTTAAAAAGAATCCTATAGAAAGGAAACACCCTTGCTGTCATCTGCTAGACTACAGTCTTTGCTGTCATATTAAAAACAAATAATGTTTATCTGCTGATAGTGGAGATGAGCTGACTGGGGATGGATTTTTCAAGAGCAAATGTCAGGTGTTAATTTGATATATTGAAAAAAAAAAACAAGATTGCAGCCAAAAAGGAGGATGCCTTGGTCAGCACAAGTTGATATGCTGCCTGGGAGCACTGAATGATAGGCTTGCCTGTATTCTTCACCATTCATGGGATAATCAATTGTATGAATTTCTCCAAAGATCTATGTGTTAGAAGATACTTTTTTTTTTTTTTTTTCATTTTACATATTTCTCTCTTTAGTGAGACTGTTCATTTCTATGTTATTTAAAAAAAAAAAACAGAAATAAATCAGGACTCTGGAAAGACAAGAACCTTAGACAAGATTTTTAGTTCTTTTATCTTCCATTACATCTGTTGCTTTGAGATGATAAAATCTGAAAATAGTTCCCTCTTAAACAATTATTAATGCACACCTGCTGTGTTTCCCATGTTCTGGACATTCACAAAATTGGTATAGTGCTTGAGAACTTCAGTACTATTAGGATCTGAGTCAAGCTCCAGTTGAGCCAGAGAGATGTATCTTGTGTTTGGCCATCTTTTTCCTGGCCATAAATACAATAGAACTATAAAAAAAATAAAAAAATAAAAAATCTAAACCCCAAAGCTTTCCCCTGGTACAAGAGAATTCAGCATGAAACTGTGTCACACAAAATGACTATTGCTGGTGAATGGCCCAAGGTTAAACAGTCATTTAATTTTATCTTGTATAATAAGTTACCAGATAGCAGTTAATAATTGAAGAGAATCCCATATTTCATAGCAAAAGATTTCTATATTAAATAAAAAGAAAGAAGAATAAGTAGAAATAAATTATGGGAAAATTAGGGCATCTTTTTCTTTGCCCTGTGAGCGCACGAAGCAATGAGCCCGTGATTTCATACATACACGAGCTATGTAGCAGTGAAAGGGCCCGTCAGGAGCAGGACATAATGAGCAGAGCATGCTGCGTGGCCGAGCCCTGAGCAGAGCAGTTCGGTGGGCACTTCACCAAGGGAAGGCCAGGCAGCCCCAGTGAAATCCAGGGACTTGGTCAGGCAGCTTGTAATTCCCTCCCCCACAACACCAGTATGGAGCTAGCTGTTGTCTGGGGCGTGAGGCTTCTGGGCTAATTCGCCAGCTGAAGTGCTTGGCGTTTTCATCTGAAAAGCCCCAGGCCTACCTCGCAGTACCCGTAGTATTGCACTCCGAGGAGCTGGCAGGGGAGCGAGGAGATAAATTTACCCTTCACCCTGCTCTCCATGCCTCAGGGGTGCTCAAGGCAGCCCCCATGTGCGTTCCACTTGCTCCTACAGTATCTTTTCCATGACTGGGAGAGGGCTGGGACAATCTATATTCTGTTGAAACCTTTGGCACTGTCTCTTCCTTTGTCCTCCTGCTCTGGCTGCTGCTGAGTAAGTCCTGCCGAGCACTCTGAAATGTGCAATGGATGTATTTCCCTCTGTTTCACTCAACAAATCCTGTTCCCCTACTGCAGAACAGGCCTGCCTTGTATTTGCTAATGTGGTCCTTCAGATGGGGTAAGTATCATGTTCTTACCCATTTTCAAAATGGATGAATAAATCCAGGTTCTGACAGATTCTAAATATCTGGAAGTGATTTTTTCATATCAGACTTGTTCCTGAGTTTTTGGCTTTTTTTTTTTTTTT
>VXAA01004162.1:2242-126285 GCA_013399115.1 Anseranas semipalmata | reverse complement strand
TTTTTTTTTTTTTTTGTGTCATCTTCACAAATATATCTGTTCCAGTAAAAATGTCATCAGATCCAGGGTGGGGTAAAGCAAGAGGAAGAACCCCACCCAAGCTTAGTGGTTAGGAGACTCATCCGAGATGTGGGAGATCCAGATTCAAATCAGTGTTTTCCTGGTTCAGAGCAGGGACTTGAACCTGAGTCTTCCACAGATCAGTGAATGTTCTTCCTGCTGACCACTCAGTTGGGGATGCAAGGCTTGGTCTCCCAGGATACTCGAGAGGTTTTGTTTTTATTTTGTATTGTGTTGAAGACAAATTTCAAACACTGACATTATTTTGCATGTAATGGAACAGCTCTTTTCCGGCCAGCCCTAATCCCCTGCGTGGTGAACTCGGCCAGGCGTCTGAGGAGCAGACGTTTGCCGTCGCTTTGGAAATGAACATCTGGAGGCAGAGCCATGTTTGAGCCATTGTGCATTAGAAGAATGTACTTTGAACTGTGTGATGGGTGTGCGAGCAAAAGCAGCCAGCCGCCTGCCCATTGCACATAGACATTGCTGCGACCAAACGCAAACATTCATGGACCAGAGGTTGCCCCAGAGCACTTAGCGTGTGGACATAAAGAACCAGGGCAGGTTTTCTACACTGCAAATAATATGAAGGCACTACTTCTTCTGGGCTCCTGCTCTCCTCTTTCTGTGCATTGATATCATTCATGGAAATGGAAACTATCTGCAGCGCTTTGAGACACAAGCACACTTACTGGCCATTTAAGTAGCTTTGGTCGGAGCTTTTGGGCTAGCCAACAAGTAACGTAAGGATCTGACTGAGAGGTTAGCTGTGTATGGGAGCTGAAAGCAAGCTCCTTCAGCAAGTATAGATACTACCACTACTGTGAAAATTTGATCTTTGGCTGTCAGTTTAATGTCAGATAGTGTGGTTCTTTCTTCTTTTTCTCTTCTTCCTCTTCTTCCTTTTCTTTCTATTTTTTTCTTTTCTTTTCTTTTTCTTCTTTCTTTTCGTTCTTTTCTTTTTAGATCTTGTTTCATCCTGATGTATCCAGGCAGCCTGGTATGTCTATCTAGGTAACCTATCATCACTTCAGACAAGCTTTCTCACAGCATATGATTACTGATTTTTTTTGCACAATGAATGAAAAAATCTACATTATATTTACTGGAAAACAAACTTGCATGAGCCTATAATCCCACCTGCAGATTTTTAATGACTATTTTCTAAAAAGCTTTCTGTTTTGGAACTAGGTTAGTTTTTGCTGAGCTGACACTCCACAGTTTAACGTGTGTATTTGCAGTACTTGGTTAGTATTTAATAAGAGAAACTGTTTTGGTTTCTGAAAAATTATAAGTTTCCAGGTAAAGAGAAAAGAAATTATAATGTGATGAGAGACATTGAGAAAGCATATATAACTTTATGTTTGTAAAGCTGAACTATAGAAACTGAGTGACTACTTACGTAATAGATCCAGACTCAGCTGGGGAATGGTAATCCGTGCCTGTTTATCTTGAAGATCTATCACTTTTAATGAAGGATAATAGCACTCACAGCAGCCACATACATGCCTGGAAAAAGCCCACGTGTGTAGGTGCAAAAATTTGCCTTGCCTCAGGCAAATATACTTGAAAAATTGAATGCTGTGGTTATAGGTTGGTTTTGGCAGAATCACGAAGAAAAAAAAAATCAAACAATACGAATGTCTTGTTAATTATAACGCTGTATCTCTTTAACCCTTTGATTAGTTTTTTCCTGATTTTTTTTTTATTGTGCACACCACAGTAATTTTCAGAGTGATATATTGAAATGAGAGCAAAGTTGAATAACTAAAAGCATCTCCTGATTCTTGATCTGTGTGCTGCTGGAGCCGCGCCTGTGCTCACGCCAGAAGCCGTTTACCATCTGCACTACCGGAGGCACCACCTGAAGCCCCCCTGTGCCGTGGGCTGGCAGAGGCTGTGCTGTCCTCCCTGTCCTCCCTGACACCGAGCCTCCTGCTGGCCGGAGCAAACAGCCTTGAGGAAAGAAAAGGAGAGAGAGACACTTGTCATTAGCAACTAATCTAAGGAGTATCTGGTGAGAGGCACCTCCCAGACCGGTTCCACACCACCCAGCTAGCATCCTGTGATCACGAGGCCTCTGAGCACATGTGGCTGTTCAGCCCTCAGTCGGGAGCTGGGTGGCTGTGAGCGTACCTGTCTGGTGAGCTGCTGTGAGGGACAGAGGGGGAGGCTCTGGTGGTGAAATGGCCAGCAGACAGGCTCCTGGAACCTCCAACAGCGAGGTTTTGCAAGGCGATGCAGCTAGGTGATCTTCTTCACCGCAACTATTTGCCCAGTTGGAAGGAGACGAGCTGCATGCTCTATTTAAAGTCTCTAGCCATGATCCTGCAAAGAGACTGTTTCTTTTATTGGTTTCAATGGCAGTCGAGTGATTGCAGATCTCTTTGTGGGACCAGCACCCTAGCTGATCCTGGTGAGCTCAGCTACCCACAATAACCATTGTTACCGACGTTGGGAGTTTAGCGGGATGACGCTCTTGCACTGCATCACTTGGGATCACACTCTTTAAAGTCGCTGCCAGTTTTGTTGCTGGCTTTAACCAGAGCAGTTGCCAGCTCAGTGTTCTACACTGACTGCCTGTTACTGGTTAATCCTTAATTCAGACCAGGGCACTCTCCCACCCAGCGAACAAGGTGCGTCTCCCACTCCTTGCGCTGACCCGGGGCGAGCTGCTCCGCGAGATGCCCGTCGGCTGCGCCCGAGGCACACGGCCACTGCGCTGCAGCTGGCGGCGGGGTCCTGCCGGAGAGGGGGCACCCGCAGGCTTCTGCCTCGCCCTGAGGCACCCCAGTGCCACAGAGAGCGGCGCCTGCGTCCTGCTGCTGCGGGCCAGGAGGCGGCCGGGCGCTCCAGGCTCGGTTGCTTTCTGTGTGTCAGTTTTTCTTTCACTGGCTGTAGAGAGATTGACTCTAGAGAGAATGGCACTAATAGCCAAAAAGGCTTTTCTTTCCAAAATTACCCTGTTTTATACCCTTCTGATTTTTTTTTTTTTTTGCCGCCTAAACCCCCAAACCTGCTAAGACCCGGACCAAACCTAAGTGTTGTAACAGCAGGACTTGAGAAGCAGTGTTGAGAACTGTGCTGGCCTGTTTGCCGCAGCTGAACAATGTCCCCAGCTCGGCTGTTTCACGTCTGATGCACTGTGGCAAGGCTTTCCCCTGACCAAACTTCCATCTATGCTGGGAGGACAAACAGGAAAATGACGGGAGGTGGAGCTTACCCAGGACAGCCTTGCCTACATTTGAGACCTAGTTTAGGCAGTTTCAAAAAAAATTTCTCATTTTCAGTTGAACATGTCTTGCTTTTCAACCTTGCTTCTTTTTGTCTCAATTACTGTACTTTACTATGGAAAGACCGACTAGAGAGATCATACCTGTTTTCAATGTACTCTTTTGACAAAAAAAAAAAAAAAAAAGCCATTTTTTTTCTGAGGATTTATTCTGTTAGAAGTATCTCTGGAAGCATCCATACTTTTCAGTAAAGACAGATTATCTGGTAATCAATGCAAACTACTGCCTGTGACAATGGCAGGTGAAAAAGATAGATCCTTGGTTTGCTTTTTTGCATATCTGTGTTTAAGACAGCTAATAATTATCTGTATTTCAGAAAGCTACTAGATATTAACTTTTGCAGAGCAATACGAGAACAAAACACAACATTTGTTAGTATGTGGTTTTAGAGGCAAGAACTTTTTTCTTGTGTGCTTTTTCTATAAGCCAGAGCAGTAGAAAGCTTTTTCCACTCAACAGTACATTGTATTTAAGAAGGTTTTGTTTTTGTAAGATGGCTAATTATTTTTATTTAAAAAATACATAAACAATTTAGCTGGGTTATTTAAAATCCATTTGCTTTCATTATAGTAGATATTTAGTTCCTTACCATTTACAATGTATTTCTCAAAATTGTTTTCTCCTTTCTATCTCCCTGCCAGCTGGATCTTTATTCTACCACTGCTAGCTGCCTTTTTTTTCTGCCAAAATCTGAAACATTTTTAAATTACATTAAAATGGTTTAAAATTAGACTATACGAGTATAATTTGAAAAATATGTTAGATTGACTCAGCCTAATGAGTCAGGCCCATTTTTTTTAGATACATTGGGTATATTGTAGTATTTTCTCTGACTGTCAATAACTCAATAAAGTAAAGAAAAGGGGGATGAAAACAAAAAATGCTCCAGCAGAGCAGAAAAAAAATTAGAATAGTGTAAGTATGGGAGCAATTAGGAGTTGATTCTGCATTATTTTTGCACCTAAATTCACCTTTATTTTATAAAGATTTCTCTGGATACAGCTTTACCTAGGTGACATTCTCCTTTCCAGCCAAAGAAACATAGGTTTATTCATTTAGCATCTCAACTCAGAGTGGAGATTTCCATTCCTTAGCTGACACCAAGGAGCTATGCTCATGCATTCAAAACTGTTTACAAAAATGGACTAATAAGAGAAAACAGCCTTATCATTGTGGTTTTCCTTGTGGTCAGCATGTGCACGAGAGAAGGAAGGGGTATGAAGGAAGGGTAGTCACATTTCAACAAAAAAGACAACAGGGCAAGCTCTGCTCTGTTAGATGGGTGTAGGACCGTAGCAAACTGCCAATCTCAAATGGGTACAGAACCCTACTGCTGTACACCGACCAGAGGCTTTGGTGCTGTATTATTCCAGGGAGGTGGGAAAAGAAGCAAGGTACTGTTTGTGCTTGCAGGTTTAATCTGCTTAATATGCGAGGCATGTCCTGCAAGAGACAGTGTTGGGAATAAATCTTCCTATGTGATTCTCTTTAAGCCCACTGAAGCAAGATTTACACCTCTGTAACTGATCCAAGGCTTGTGTTCCCAGCACCAAACCCTCAGCAACCGCCTCATTATTTTCCAGCGTGGGTTTACCATAACTTGGGCTGACGTTATCAGACACACATTGTTCTGGATAACCTGAATCACAACACAGGGATAGCAGTGACCCGGGATCACGACTGCTGCTCTGGTCCCTACTCAAAGGCTCCTTGGGTCAAAAGGTGAAGAACTAAATGTAAGAGTCAGGAAGGAGACAATTCTGTGGCTCTTTCGGTATGAACTGTATGGGGTCCCACACATTTCCAGTGAACAACCCTGCAGAAACCCTCTGTCTTGAACGCGGTCCTGCACTGAGCTGAATTACCTGTGCTAACCAAAAAGCCTGGTGATTCCTGTGATGCGTGCATGCTGTGAGTGAGAAGGGAGGCCCTTTGCGAGCTCCTGTGTGCATGAGGTTGTGCCCGAGTGAAACCCCGGGGTGCTCAGGGGGGCAGCGAGCAGGTGCTCTGCCTGCCTCACCCCATGCCCTGCGTTACCGGGCCCGCGGCTCCTTCCCGCCTCTGGTGGCAGCGGGTCGCACAGCGTGTGCTGCCATGGCCGGGCGTGATCCCTGCGGAGTATTGATACGTGTGAAGTGTCTGCCATTGCAAAACATTAAATTGCAGTGTACGAGATCTTCTCTAATCTTTTGGATAAATAATTTGCAATATTCTTTTACCCAAAGGGCCCTGTCTTGGGCTCTTTTACCTAGCTTAGATTCCCACTGACATTTAAATAACAGTTGAGGCAACCGTGTTTGGAAACTTTACAAAGAAAACACATGTATCCAGTTTGCTCAACATCGGTTTCTGAAGAAATGTTAAAAGGTGTCCAAGATGCAAATGTTTGTTTATGAAACACTCCAGAGAGTTTCACAACAGCATATAAAAGCAACCTGATTTTCCATTTGAACCCAGGTACATCAGATATACGCGGTGCGGATATCCACTCAGCACCTGTCCTGCCATCTCATTCCCGCTGACTTCACGAGGTTAACGTGACAGCGGAGCCTCGTAGCCTGCAGCACCACGACTGCCTTGTGCTAGCCCCGGCGCGGGCTGCTCCTGAGAAAGCGTCTCGCTGCCTGCACTGCCCCAGCCGAGTCCCAGCATGCGTGGAGGGCACAGGCGGGCTGATGCGCGATTTGGGTTTTTGTTGGGTTGGTTTTCACACGGGTCGGTCCCCAGAGCTGGCTCCCCGTGCAGTTACACAAGGATTAGTGCTTGCACAAGGAAAGAGACGATATGGTCAGACCTGCCCCTTGCAGCAGCAGCCGCCACTTAGAGCAGCTTGAAGCTCCCATGATGTTGGCTCAGTGTCAGTGCAGGTAACACTTCAACACAAAGCGCAGGGCTGGGCTTTAGCCCATGGGTGCATGCAGGCTTCCCAAGGTACCAGCTGTCGCCTCTCCTCTAATGGTGAGAACTTCAGCAGTGTAACTTACTGCAATGTGTCCAAAGAGGTCACGATGGCTTTCTCACACTCCACGCTGACTTTTTCCCATTGCGAAGCCTAGGGTAATGCAAAGAGGCTAGGAAGCAGCTGTCTGCAAATTTCATTTAAATTCTTGGAGTTCTTTGCCATATTGTAGGAGAACTATTTCTTAGTTTATCTCTGTTCTTTTTTAAAATGTGAATCTAATTGCAAAACTATGATACTGCACTTCAGCATGTATTGCAGAGTTTCCGGGATCACGTGTAGCTGCAAACTTTCACTTCATGCCGACGTACTGCACTCTAATGGGTGAACTTTCTAAACTCAATGTTCTGAAAGCACGGAGGTATTTTGAAATAAAACCCCAGTGGATAAAAATAATCCTCTAGTATTTTACTCCCAATTAACCTTTTGATGAAAGAGAGTATGGAGTTGGGCAGTAAGGCCGAAAGTCCGGTTAGTCTCAGTGGGTTTGTTCATGGAATGGCTCCTCTTCTGTGTTAATGAATCAGAATCTGCCCTTGAGTAAATATGCTCTAAGTTCAACATCTGTGAACAGGGAATATATGGAAAAGAAAAGAGCCATAAATACTACACAGTCATAGGTCAAGGCAAGTGGACACTTTGTGGTGATGCACTTCATAATTATTGAACTGTACCTAAAGTCCTAAGCTGGTGGATGCAGCAGGGGCAGGAGTTCACCTTTTCTGTAGGCTACCCCAGTATTTTTAGCTTTAGCCTGAGAAATAGTCTTTTTCGCTGTCCCGTCCCCTCTTTCTGGCTCAGTCACTGTTTAATGATTCAATGCAAAGTTGAACAGCGGCTCCTGCCAGGGCTGAGAAAGCTCCAGTGCCTGTGGGCCAGCAGCTATGCCCCTCAATTACAGAAAGGAATTAAACCTGTTCCCCTTCCACACTCCCGTTTTACGGGGAGCCTCTAGCCACTGAACCGCCGGTGAAGGTGGGGGAGGAAGGCAATAGTCTTGTAAGAGGAAGGTGACCATGTTCCGTGGGGAGGACGCTCTGTTTGCAGGGAGCACTCGGCTCGCTCACTTGCTTGAGCAGTGTCGGAGATGCAGGCAGGTCCTGCGAGTCTGCTGTGCAGAGCTGGGGTGGCATGGCTGTGCCCAGGCCAGGCATGTTAGCGTGGGACGTTCAGACCTAAAGCTGCTGAGCAGCAGCTGGGGCTTTGGAGCTTTAAGAGAGTAAAAACGCATTAAGCTCAGCTCCTAAGCAGATATATCTCCAACTTACTGCACAAATGAACATCTCAGACAGTGACAAAATGTTGTGTAAGCCCAAGGAATTAGTACAAATGATGGAATTTGAGTTTTAGGTCCTCTTGTAGGCAGAAAATTAAGTTCTCTTCTTTTTGACCTGCTTGATGTTTGCTAATGACAAGTTTAGAGGCTTGATGTTGTTTCAGTATCATTTGAAAATACATTTCTATTTTTAAAACTCTTACACAAGATGTCAAAGACTGTCTTCTAGGGATGTTCTACCATGTCACTGACTTAAGTGGGAGTTTGTGCACTCTTTTGAAGGACCAGGTCCTGAGTTGGGATGAATTTGCAGGTAGATGCTGAACCCCACTGTTTCATTAAGCTTGTCAGTGCTTATCCAGTGTGACCTTTTTGTACAGGCCTAGTGAACGGGGAAATGGGGTGGGAACCCAAGAGGTTCCTAGGAGCTCTTTTGGTCTTTTGGATTTCAGTGGAGTCTGAAACTGTTAGAAGCAAAGCTGTTCCTCCTGTCTTGGGACAATTCAGGGTTTTGTTTTGGCAAGCTGGCAGAAGGAGCTGAAGAAGAATAGAATTACAAGGAACACGGTGAGAACTTAGTTCTGGTTAGATGGGTGATCCTTTTTTTCCCATCAGTTTCCTGCCCCTGCTATTTGTGTCATTTAATACAAAACATTCCTGACAAGTCTTCTGTTTGGTGGGGAAGACAGGATCATGGAAGTGCCGTTCTGGATTCCTGATTCCCCTGGTTGTCCTGGTGTTGATACTGCACCTGCCGTATCAGAGCAGCATGACAGTTAAGATCAGCATTCACCAGCAGATAATAGTAGTAAAGATTTTATTTCCTATTCTAACCAAATGGGGTATCACTAATATCTGATGACAATTGCTGTCTTTTTAATAATCCGCACTGCGGAAAGCCTTGAATACTCAGTTTTGGTTGCACTCCTGGAATCATTTATTCTTACTGCATGGAGATGCAGAAGATGTTTGCTCCAGATAAGCCAAGACTGAACGGTGCCCTAGGGATTCAAGCAGCCAGCTCGGGAGCTTTATCAGACTGACAGGGACGGCACTCAGCCCTGGTGGGCAGACTGAATACCCCTCGCAGGAACAGCATATTCTTCCAGCGTCGTGGCGTAAACTGGAACGTGCATTGGCTTGCTGGCGGGGCACGAAGGGAGGGAAGCCTGCAGTCCTTTACCTCTGCCCCCACCAGCTGTGGCAGTGGGACTGTGCTGCAGGTTCCAGGGAGCGTGGGGATGTATTTGGACAGCTGCAGAACATGAGCAAGGGGAAGAAAAAGGGCTGTCTCCAGGCAAACTTGTCCTGATTTATAACGGAACTATATTTATGTTAGTCGCAACCACATTATTCAATGTAATTGGGGTCAAGAATTGAACGAGTCTAAAAGAATGCAAAAAAATAGTTTCAAAATTCCTATTATAAATAAAGACCTGGTTTAGAGGTTTTGTGAGAACTCCAGAAGTTAAAAGGGTAGCAAAACCCCAGTGTTTTCAAAAAGACAATGCCAGAAAAGCCACATGAAAATTCCCCTCAGTGGAGACTGACCGCTTTCAATTAATTTTTTTTTTTATTTTTTTGGTGCTCGTCAGTGTCTCACGCTGCCCTCACTGTCATTTTGTTTCATGCTATTTCTGTGCAGCTGACCAGTTCAGTATCAATGCATTGTAGTACCAGTCAAGAGCAGGGACTTGCTGTTCGTAGTTGCCAGGGGTGAACTTCCCTCCCCTCATCATCCCCCAGGGTATTGCCAGTTGTCAGCCAAACAAAGCGATGGCAGTACCCTCCAGTCTTAGGCTGTTTGTTAGATTTTCAGCTGGAAAAATGTACGTATTTTCCCCCAGCTGCATTTTGGAAGGCTGGCCCCTGGCTGAGGCACAGTGTTCTGCTCTCCTTTGCATGTATGTGTTACCCAAGGGCAACGTTTGTTCAGAGAGTTGCTACTATTTGCCTAATTATTTTTTCATCTTGCTTTTTTGCTTTTGCTCTGTCTGGTAGGATAATACCGAGCGCATAGTGAAAGCTCTGCCTTGGTGCAGCTTTGAAGACATGAATTTTACTGTGTTTTGCTCTGTCTAAAAAGATGTTTCTCCCATCAGAGGTCTCCTGACTGCATTGCTTGTCTTCATAGCTTTCAAGTTAATATGAAATCTCCTCTCTTCCCCAAGTCTCTTTCCACCTACTCCTGCTGTCTTCTTCAATGGCACTCTAAAGAAACATTGACAAATAGTTCTCTGCAATTGACTTTTTATGGCTCTGTTGCCATCATTAGAGAAGTTGTCTTCATTTTGACAAAAAAAATTCAGAATGTTGCTTTTAAGCTATAGTAATGCCAACATATTCTATTACAGTTAACCTTTGCTCTTCAGTTAAAGCTGTATCTCAGACCTAAGCCAAGGGTCATAGATAAAACATCCCTCTTTTTTTTTTTTTTACCTCTTAAACTGAGTTGCATCAGTGAACCATTAACCTAGTAGATTATTTACAGTTACCTTTATGGGAGAAATGCATACTGTACTTCTTCTGCATTGCTCGGGTTTGATTTATGTATGGCCTCAGTTCTATAGGCTCCTCACTGAGGCAGGGCCTTCATACCATAGCAAAGTAAACAGGCAGCAGAAACTTGCCTGAACAGTAGTCAAAACTCACACTAATTCGCATACTTGGTCCCCCTATCTTTTCTATTTAGCATGCGGCACTAACAGTCCTGCTAACTGCGGAAAAACTAATTACAGCAACGTTAGGCTCACATAAGTGTTAGCCTCAAGTTAAACTGCGAAGGCTGGGATCCGAGCTGTGCCCAGATCCTACGGGGAGCCACAGCCAATTAATTATAACTCCCTGATCTGAGGACAGGTTACAAGCTGGCCCCAGAACTGATTAGAGCAATATTAGAGAAGAGGTTACAGCGTCCTGGGGGCTGCTCTAATCAGGACCAGCTGCTGGTGGCCATCGCGGCCCAGCAGAGCATGGCTCGCGTTGGACTACACCCCTCTGTGCCCTTGCTGTGGACTTGCAGGAGACTGCAGGAACTGGTTACACCAACTCTCTGGCACGATAAAATACTGGGCTGAACACGAGTGGGTTCTTTCAAAGGACACAACATGCAGAAGTGGGGAAGCCATGGGCTGACTAAATCTTCATCCTCCCATTGGGCAGCACAGAAGGAAGCGATAACAAAATAGGAGACATCCGCTTGTAGTGACCAGCTTTTCTGCCCTCTGACTAGCAAATGGAGTCTTCCTGGCATGACGATTTTCCACTTCCTCCCGGTCTCACCAGCCTATCTTTGAGAGTCAGATTTTACAGTAATTTCTGGGAGGTGGACTTCCCTATTTCTTCTCCTACAAGCTCCTCTTTGCTGTTGCCAAATGTTATCTCCCCTCCCAGCATGTTGGAGCTCCCCAAAGCAAAGGGAGTGGAGTGTGAGGAAACCAAGGGATTTGTCTGACTCAGCTTCTTTTGGTCTTTCAATCAATTGAGAAACAAATGCGATATCTCCCTCCACTCCCTATCGACTCGGGCTCACGAGTGTAGGTCAGGCATCTGGAGCTGGATTTTCCAATGGTTGGGAAAGAGCTCAACCCTTAAGAAGAGATTTGTAGGGAGGTGCAGAGAAGAAGGGTTGGGCTGTCTTGGGCTGGGTTGTTCCCTTACGGTGGGAGCCAGGAGAGAGGTGATTCACTCAGCTCTTCCAGTAGTCTTCTACAGATGCCTTTTAAAGGCAGCCAGAGCTCCTAGAGAAGGGCAGTACAAGCCAGCTACAAAAGCTTTTTTGCTGCTTACATTGACCTCAGTTGATTTCTTGACAAAGCAGGGCTTATTGCTGCTTTCATTCTGAATTGAGGGGAAAGATAGGCTGAATCTATTCTGACAGGCAGGTTTAGTTCTGCACGATGTTGCTGCTTTGCTAGTGGGGATAGCTGGGTCTGTCCGTGGTGTTTGGGGTGCAGGGTAGGAGCTTGCCTCTGCTGCTCCATGGCACAGGGTCTAATGATGCCGCAGAGGCTGTGCGTGCTCTGAGCACCCCCAAGGGGCTCCAGTCCTGGCTGCTTTCAGAAGCAGATTCTCTGTGGCAGTGGCCAAGTCTGGGGACAGCACTGCCAGCTGCTGTCTTGCTACATCTAGCATGCCAAAAGTGGCATGGTTTCTGGGGGCAGAGGGGAGAGAGAGGACAGAGAGAGAAAATATTCGGATCTCACTGCTCTCCTCCCACAAGCAGCTGCCCTCAGCACATGGCTGCTGTGCATTGTGCAGCACTGTTGAGCTTGAGCCTGGGGTGTCCGACTGTGGCAGGGCTGCTGCTGCTCTGTCTGTAAGCATCAGATTATACCTCAGAGCCCAGAGGCTGGCGGCGAGCTAGCCTTGGGCTGCTTTCCTTCCGACACCCAAGAGTACACCACCCTCTCGGATACTGACCCAACATTTCACATCTCCAGCTCTGATGTTTTCTTGCCCTTTGGCCTTTGACTAGACGCTGCTGCCCAGACCACTCAGCAGCAGACCAGTGGCTCATGCCCTTATGCCCCCCAAACATCCCAGTACCCCTTGAGCGCTTAGGATACGCAGTACCCCCCATGCAGAGCCCATCTTCCTCCTCCTCTACTGTCAGGACATAGGCATGCACAGGTAGGATGCCCCTTCCCATGCCCTGCAGAGCTCTGCAACCCGGGTCAGTAATTCCAGCCCCAGCACCCCCACATACTCTGCCAAATGCAGTGCAGCCCCAGATGCTCCTTCCAGACAGCTGAAAGAAGTTGAATGTGAGTTTATAATCTGAGGCTAACTCGTGGAGAACTGCATACATCTTCTTCCCCCCACCCCCTCCAAGGGAGTATGTCAGTATCTGCACCCAGCTGTATGGGAGAAGATACTGTCCTCTCAAATCCCAGTCCTCTTTGGCCATCCTGTGCACAGAGATGTTGCAGTAGGTGAGGCAGAGGAAGCCGGCTGAGAGGGCAAAGCTCTTTGAGTGCATGGGACCCTCATTCAGTCTAGCTTTTTCCTAGTTAAACTTGACAGTCCAGTTTGTTGAACGGATGGAACACCCTTCTCTTTTCCCTTTCCTAGAGCAGATATTCTTCATGCAATTTAAAACAGCCTGTATCAGTGAATCTTAATCTAGTTGGGCACCACAATGAATTATGTTAGGTGATTTTTAATTAGGCTTAAAAGCAAACGCTAAATCAGCTTTAAACTCATTTTAGTTAGACCAGTGCGTCTTTGTGAGGGGTTGATGTACTTTTGTCCCAGCTGTGCCGTGGTTCTGTGCTTCAGCCCTGACCTCGCTCTAGCCATGCTCGTTTGTCCTTTTTGAAAGACGTGCCTAGATGTAGCGTCCTGTGTAACGCTGCATGGCTTATGGGAAGCTCACAGAGGAAACAGGTCAGTCCTATCCTTCATGCTCATGGTGTTGTTCATAATCAGTGCCAAGATAACAATCTGCTAGTGTTTTTCCAAAGAAATGAAGCTATGATTTCCCTATGCATGACTTTAGCTGTGAAGAGGAGTTTGTTATGCCCCTTATTACAATAGATGATTGCAGAGTTGAGCAAGATGATGAAAACTTTGAGGTTAAGTAAGGTCAGGAAGTGAAAGCCATGTGGCCCTGTGTGTGCTTAGCAGGTGAATTTTAAGTACCTTTTTCCTTTTCTGGAAGACACAAAGAAGTCAATTCTGCTTTCCCCATGGCTTAAAGCTTCCCATTCACAGAACACCTACGTTGTCTTCTACACCAGCCCAGGTGCATTATTTTTAGCTGCTGGTTGCTCTCTCTTGTGAGCATACAATGGCATGAAAAAAGCTTCAGCTGTAGGACAGGCTTTAGGAGGCCTCTGAGAGATGCAAGGTAAGTAACATCTGCATTGCTAGCTCTACTCGTGGTGGTACTGTCCTCTGACAGCTGAATCCCCTGGGGTGCATGTCTGAGAAGTCCGTGAGACTCAAGGTTATCTCCTGGGAGAAAGGCGAACTGGTCTTTTGGGCCATTCTTTCTCTGCAGGATCCATGGCACAGCCCAGATTTTTTTTCAGATTTTTTTTTCCCAGAATTTTAGAGGGAGAACACTGTTTTTCAGGAAATTTTTTTCAGATTTTCATGGTGACCTGATTTTTCAGGTTTCATGGCTCCCACAGAGGACAGTGCTGATGGTATTCATTGCTCAGACTCTGTAGGAAGTGAACTTTGGTTACATACCACACACAAGCAAACTCCTGTTCTTTAAAGCTGTTCCTTATTATATCCACTGGCATTCAAAAGAGTGAGGATTTAAATCTGTATTGAAAATGCAGAGACAAAAATTCTGAACACCACATTTCTCATTGGTTGGTTTAGATCTACTCATATTCATAACACAGCAGTTCCAATGAAATCAGTAGCTTTTACCCCACGGGAAAAAATGCACAGAGATTTGAGACTTGCGCAGAATTCCATACATTACCTCCAGGATGGTAAAGCTTACCATGCCAGTGCTAGTCCTCTGCAGATTTTGCATTAGGGACAACAGTGATCTCTCTCCGTGTCAAAGTCAGGAGGAACGCACATCACCCTTCAGACACCTTTTGTCCTAAATGCCATTCTTCCTCTTGGAGGCCAGTGCGTATACCTGTGCTTCTAAGCTTTCCTCTTCCGCTGCAATTTCTGTACATTTTCCTCTGTGAAACCTTCACCGTTTCTAAGCTCAGAATTTCTCTCACAGTTGATGTCTGTCTTGAAAAATAGTTTCACTTACGCATTGCTCAATCAATGCTATTCTTACACTCTTCTATTTTTGGAGCTGGAATTTCAGACCTGTAAGATGGCTCTGAGTGGTGACCATTGCTAAGAGCTCCAAGCTCCTTGGAAATGGGGAGCGGTTGGGCTGACTCCTTTTCTGGTGGCTCTGCCTGCCAGACCTTGCAACCAGTGGCTGAATACCAGCACTGGAGTAATCAAGTGGAAGCGCTGGCCTGGATTTTCCACCGTGTAGGCATGTTTTTCTGTTAGCTTCCATTTTTCCTAGACTTGGAACTGGAAATATTGCAGAGAGAGTAATTGAATGTAACCAGGATGGTGGGAAGCCTGTGTCTGTGCTAAGGGCACATGGCTTGTCTGTGCCTGCTGTGGGAGACGTGTGCAGGCTGAGGACATGAATGCAGAAGTCCTCTTGTGTGTGTGTGCAATGCCTGGTTAGCGTGCAGGATGGGCATGAATGAAGTGCATGCACTTGTATGTGCGTCTCCTGGTGTTCCTAGTGCCAGGGGTCGCGTCATTTAAAGTTTAAAATGGTTAATAATGTTTTCTATTTTATTTTGGTATAAATAAGGAAGTGCAGTGTGCAGCCATCTTTACAGTCAGCCATTTTCAGTTCTCCTTTTTGTCTGATCCACCCTGGACACGAGAACTCCCGCGAGCGCATGCAGCTCAGAAGCAATCCATGGTCACTTCAGAAGTCATATGAGTCATTTAGTTGACCAGATTTTACTGGAAGACAGTCTCCTGATTTCAGTAACAGAAGTATGCAAGTCATGGAAATCATACCCATTGGAAATGTTCCTTTTTTACTTTGCTTAACAGCAGAATCCATTTTTCGCTATTACTTTCACACAATACTTTCAAGTAATTCTTTGCAGTTCCTTAATTTTCACATTTCTCTGCAGATTTGTTGTTATAGGTCTGATACGATTACTTTTGAAATCAGCGTGTTAGACAATGGTAGGATTGCATCAATTATAGCAGAGAAAGCCATGACTCTAGCAGCAGTACTGATGGGTAGAGGAGGAAATAGTGCTGAAGGATAAGCTGCTCCACAGCTGGTGCAGCAAGGCAACTGCTTATTATAGAACAGTTGAAAATAATGGTTAGAGAAGATTTATTCAGCAATTTAATCTCTCTCACTGCATGTGTGATTTTAGAGCTAATGTAATGGACCCCTGGATGTGGAAGGCTTTTGCACAGGATAAGGTGTGTTCTGTTCTAGAGACTGATCCGTGTGACGGGTGTTTATCCTATACTGCCGATACTGAAGAGCAGCCTCCCTTTAGGCTGCAGGCCAATGACCCTTCATTTAAAGTCAAAGGTCCCAAGAGGAGAAGGGGAAGTGAGGTCATGAAAAATGACCAATGCCTGACTTGAATTCGCTGAATTCAGCTGCATTAGCATGTTTTCTTTGAGGGAAAGTATGTGACATCTTTGCAATGTGTTGGACTTTCCAGTGGCATCCAGCTGCAGAAGACAAGATGTACTGCTTACCTCCTACTGTACTGCTAACAGCGTGACTCCTGCAGCTAATTTCAGAGGGGCAGATTTTTTAAGCTAAAAGGCGGAGATTCAAACCCAGCAAATAAACCATCTGGTCTTTCCTCAGGTGATCGCATGAATAATCGGTGATGTTAATCATGTGAACAGATGCTGAAGGATTAGGGCTTTTTGCTCCAGCAGTATAACGATTCCTTATTAGCATGGCAAAGTGGTTCTGTAATGCCTTTATCAGCTCTCAGAATGACATGAATCGTTCTTTCTTCCCATGCGTGGTGAAAGTACCTGCCTATGGGGGCTGTCTCAGTATTGTGCCTATTGAACATCCCATTGACTTTTGCCTGTTAAAATATATGCACCTCAATTGTGCTGTCTCTCGGCCCGTGGTAATTCTGGGCTAGCTTCTCTAGAGTTGAGCTAAATCGAATCCTGGCCATGTTTCCTCTCTCTATGGTAATAATCTCTTCCTATTCCCTTTGTCTTTCATGTCTCCTCGCAGTCTGAGACCACTGGCCTCAGCTGCTCTCCAGCCCGTGTACCGCAGCTTCGCAGCTCGCTGGCAGGTTGGGTGCAGCAGCAGGCTGAGAAAATCGGGCAAAACTCAGAAGAGAGGAACCAGGTCTATTTGCTGTGTTTCTTTCTTTAATAACATCAAGGTGTCTAAGAAAACCCAAGCCACTGGCAGGACAATCCATGCAGAAGATATGATTGTCACTGCAATATTTTGCAAGGTTCTGGTCATTTTTGGTAGCAAACCAGTATCTATCAGCTTCTGACTAACCTGGCAATAGTCAATAAATGACACAAGTGCTGAACGTGGCCGTATCATGTCTTTCACAAGGATGGAAAGTACAGTTTTTCTTAAAAATGTTTTAGTAACTAAATATATAGCCAGGTCTTTTTTTTTTTTTTTAACAGTTTCCACGTTTTCTTCATTGATCTCAGTCTAGAATTCTCTGTAAAGTGGTCCAAATGAGTGGTGCATCTGAAAAGGGCACTTGCTAACTTTTACATGCTATTAATATTGTTATCAAAGGAATAGCCACTGATAAGCAGGAGCTACACGAATGAGGTGTAGAGCTCATATATGTCTAAAGCTGCGTTGGTTATGTTTCCACTGATTCTTTGCCCATTCAAATCTATAGAAGATCAGTGTTCATTAGTAATTGTCATCTGAAGCCAAACAACCACCGTAGCCCGAACTTCAGACGCCAGAAGTCAAACCACAGTCAGACTAGAGAACAGAAAGTACAATACATCGAGAGAGATTTTGAAATGCTGTTTTAGTGAACTTTTCATAGCAGTGAAAATGATGTAACCATTTAAGGAGTTTGAGGTACAGTATGTCAGTTGCTGAAATGCTTAAAAATAAACCACAGCACACTCGTTTTCACAGACTGGGAAATCGAAGTGCAGAAAAGTGAAATGACTTGGCTGAGGAAGCACAGTAGCCTCTAGCAGGTCAGGGCCGTATCCCAGTTGTCCAAGCCCCAGCGCTGGTGTTAATCAGTAAGGCCTGCTGCTTTCTGTGCAGCATTATGTCTTGTATAATAGTTGCAGTCTGTTGTCTTTTTTTTGCTTTTTCTCAAACGTGAGGGCTGTAAGAAATAGCTGTCTCACTTGCTAGGTGACAGTTTTCCTTACTTCTCAGTAGGAGAGATGAGTTACCAGAAGTGCCCTACAGAGAGAACAGTACTTGTTGCTGGGAAGTTGCACATTCAAGTGTCCAAGCCCAAAACCACAATGTACTATTTGCTTTAGACAGTCATGCGATAACGTGTTTCTTTCTGTTGTAAGCTGTTAAAAATAAAACAAGGATGCAGAAAATAAATGTTAGAACAGAAGGAGCACCCTGACTTTCCACATAGCTAAAGCAGCAGGGTGGCAGCCCTTGGAGCCAAACAAAAGTATGTTCCAGAGAGTTATTTCTTTTTGCCCAGTTTTAATGAAATCCGCACACAATTTCCCTACCTTTTTTTAAAATTATTTTTTAAATCAGCCCCTTTCTGAATGTTGTTTTGGATGCTGACATCTGACTAGGGAGCAGCTATTCAAAACTATCTGCTTGGCTCATGTCTCCTGTTTACCACCTGACTTTTGAAGTATCCTGCCCTAGCGTTAAGCTCTCCGGGGTATTCACTATTACAGCACTACTTGTTTCACCCATTAGAAAAACAAGAGTGAAGAAGGCTCATATCTCATCCACTTTGTAATCTAGCTCCATGTGCCCCCAGCCTTCCCCACTTTGCTCTGGTCATGTTCAAGTGGGTCAGGTCGCAGGCTGAGCTTACAGCGGGCGCTGTGCCGCTGCGCATGGTCTGCAAGTTCTCGGGGCAGGGGTACCGAGCTCATTGCGATTCAAGTGGAGGCGGGTGGTTAAGGGCAGCTGATGATGAGCCGTGTCTATCTGTAATATGGCATGCTTTATGTGATAATTACCATCCTGGCCAATTACGTCCTAAAAGCACAGATCCCTTCAGCTAGAGCTAGGTGGTCCAAGCAGCTGCTGTGAAAGACTTCTTCCATCTGTGTGCTGGAAATGGGGGAGGAGAAATGGGCAGCAGGAAGGACATAAAAGGTGCATTTTTCCCAGGTTTAAAGCAGCTTCTCTTTGGGTGATGTGAAATAAACCACGTTTCTAGGGCTGTAATAAGAAAGTAGTATAGTGAATGGTTGTCAGTAATCTGAAATAGGAATGATTGTCACTAATTAGCTCCTGGCCTCAATATAGAACCTAGCTCCACGGGATAATATCTTTACACTGTAGGCACTGTTAGTTTTGCCTTCCAGAAATGGGCAGGTTATCTCCTCCTTGTGGGGTTTATAAGAACACGGTTCCAAGGCAAGTGACTGAAAAGCACCTAGCTCCGAAGCAGGCTTTTAAAGAGCTTTCACACTGTTTGAGCAGATGGAAACCGCCACTGCCACCACTTCTGCTCTGTGGGACGGAGCATGTTGATCCGCACAGGGGCAGAAATGACTATCTCTTATCACCATAACTTACATGTGACCAAGAGGGCGGATGCTGCAGCCCAGCAGGTGCAGAAGATTCCACGACGTGTTATCTCTAGCCACGGACTGTCCTGTTTCCAGGAACACTTCTGATGGAGGAGATAAGAGCCTGCCAGTAACTTCTGTATGTGAAGGAGTCAGCAAAAGTGTCTCCATCAAAATGGCTTTGTAATTGCATTAGTTTCTAAGAAGCACAGGAGGAAATGTAGATACAGCTGCATGTTGTATCCTTCTTTTTTACATGGTCTTGTTAGGTAATTGTATCGTATTTGCTGCGTAGCAGATAAATTAAGTGGACTATGAAATGGCAAACAAATAAATCAAAGTCCTGCAAACATGTATGAGCAAACCTACTGAATCCAGTGAGCTACTAGCAGGTGTGAAGATAGACACTTTTTCTCAGGGCTGAAAGGATCGGCTGCCAGCTTTTCAGTTCGTGTGTGATTTGAATCTCTTTTAGAACAGGGTGGATAGAAGGTGCCTTGCAGTGTCTAGCGAGTAGCATGCATTAGGAATTCCCCCATAATCCAACCCAAATGAGCATGAATGTACAGTAAGATCCATGTATACATTATTCTTTAAATAACTGGAAATGAAGAAGTTTGTCAAAATTAATGTTCTGAATTTCACGCCCCACTGCTTTATGGTTGGCTTTAGGTCTCTGGCATCTTTCCACTTTGGAGCAGAATTAATGTTTGGGGGTTTTGCAAGCAGGCAAGTGTGGCAACCAAGGGATAAGGGCTTGATCCAAAGGCCATTTTTTCCAGTTGGCCTGGGCTCGAGCTCATTAGTCCAAAGTAATTAAGGCCATTGTACCACCCTGCAATGTCCAGGCAATGCTGAGATCTTACACTGTGCAACTAAGTGGACTCAGCGGTTCACAGAAGCACGTTTTGGCCTGTGTTAGCCACCTGGCAAACACTTTCATTGCTTTTGTCATTACTTAAAGCATCCTTCCAGTGAGTATAGAGGGGGCAGGAGTAAACTGAGAAAAAGACAAGAAATTTGATTTGCTGGGATCTATGCAAGTGGAATGAAGGTTCGTTGTTTCTGGACCATATCCCTGAGTTCCTTCTAAGCAGACTGTGTTTGGAGTTTATGGGGTTTGGTGGTGAATGAGGCAGGTGATGTGCCGGTACGTGAGGACAGGCAGCTGCAGGCATTACAGCTCTTACAGGAAAATGCTAACAAGGGATTACTGTTGCAAATCGGTGTTCAGGCTGCCTCAGCTCTGCTGTTCGTTATCACGCTTTATCCCCCTCTTCCTCTCGCAGCTTTAACTTCTGGTATTCCCTCCGGAGCACATCTCCTAGGGACAGAGTCTGCCCATCAGTTTGGCCCCTGGCTGGAGCAGGAATTTGCTGTCCCCATCTGCACTCAACACCGTGAGCTGGGCTATGCGCTGCTTCTGCTGCTCTTGAAAGCAGAAATTTATCTCGATCCTGGCAATATTGCACTCTTGGGCTAGCTCTTACAGAGGATTCTTGCTGTCATGTGGAGTAATGGGAAGGGTTGGAGGAATAGCCAAGGGTCTGAAATACAGAGCTATGAGGCTCGCCAAAAAGCCCGGCTGCTCTGGATGGGCAGTCTGGTCCAGGCTTACCATGGCTGACAGATCCCGAGTGCCCAGACGTTCACCCCATCCCAGAGCCGCTGGAGGAGACCCTATGGTTGCTACAGCCTTGACAGTCAGCTGGTTCTGTGGAGGACAGCCACAACTCCCAGATCCTTTTCAGGTCACATACAAAAGCTCTGTGTGTTGCAAGAGAACTACAGACCACCCTTGGGAACCCTTGATGGACAGCTTCCCGGCCTCCTGGCCCCACAGCATCACCCTGAACTCATAATTTCTGCTGGGCCAGAGGCCTTCCATGAGCTAGCCTGAAGTGCGTGTGCTTGTTTTCCTCTTGCACTGAATAAGAGACTGACAATATCTAATTGTCAATACCCCTCCCTTGAGAGACATGCAACAGCGTTGCTCCTCAGGGCATATTCCCCACTGCTGTATTTAGAACAGTTTGAAAAGACCAAATTTTAAAAATAATAGTCTTTCCAAAAACTCCCCACCCACCAGCACGCCTCTGCCAAATTTCAGTTTGAAGAAAACGAAAAAGGACAAGTTTATACACTCTGATGAACAGGAGTTCAAAATGGAACCTGAACATCATAACTGTTGTTAATGTACGCTGATAATGGAAAGCAGAGGTGATGATGGCACAGTGCCCAGAGGGGCCCTTTGTTGGAGATGCTTGTGTTGTTGCTTCTTTTCTCAGTTTATTTTAAAGGTGAAAACCTCTGTTTTCTTCAATGTTTAAGACTACTTTCCCCCTCTCAGCTTTTAAATAAGGATAAACATCAGTACTTCTGCAATATCGTTAACTGCAAATCGCTTACACAGTGAGTTTAGTTATCTTCCTGTTCGTGACTCCCTGTTTCAGCAGATACTACGTGTTAAGGTTATTTGTGAACATTTGCCACGAAACACCCAGTGGACAGTTGTCACACTTTAGCTTCTTCTGTTAAGTATTTGTAAAGGAAGGGTCACCTAAGCAGATGGCATCGTTGCTGTTCCCTGTTTTGATAAGCAGTATTTGTTCTGTGTATGCCTACTAAGTCTAAAGTGAATGATAATATCAAGTAATTGTATTGCCTTGCAGACATTTGCTTTAGAAAATCAAAGGAGGCCAAAATGTTGTGGTTGGGTGTTTCTCCAAAACTTAGGTGAACAGAACTCTTGTGCAAGTTGTCTCAAACCTGATGCAGGGGTCTTGAAATTGGATGGAATAAGAATGGCTTTGAATTTGTAAGTACAGCTGTGGATGCTGGGTTCTGCAGTACTTGCACCGATCAAATTTAGTGATGTGAATTTTGCAACTCGGAATTGGTTCTCTTTGTGCAAACTCTGCTGTGGTGCTCTCATACTTAGTGCAGATGTAGGCACTCATTTCTCAAGGTTGTAGAACACGTTTGTGCCACTATGGCTTTACATCAAGTAATAGATATTTTGCCAGTCTCACGGCTAAACCATTATTGTAGATGAATTCTGGCCTCATCGAACCCTCTGTGGCACCAGTGAAATCTATGTAGTTAAAGGCAGAATTTAATCCTTAGATTTTATAAGGGTATAATAATTACCTTTTACCCATGCACATGAAATACTGCATCAGGCAAATCTATAATTAGTTAAAACTAAAACAAAGTGCATTTCTATTATTAACAATATTGCATAAAAGTCTCAGTGCCATAGCTGAAAAGTCAAAGCCAAGTAACAGTTCAGAGACAGTTGCTGCTATAAAACTTTTGACCTTAGTTACCGAATGTACATACAAACAAATAAACTAACCAGACAGAGATATCCCCCTAGGAGCAATCACGATTTGCAAAATTTTGGGGGCTTTCAGCCAACCTGTAAAGCTGATGGAATAAAAAGTGTGCCTGTGTATGCCAGCTCATTAATCAGTGCCCTTTTTCACTAGCTGAAAGGATGGTTTGTAGATTTGCTTCTACCCAAAGCATCCATTTTTGCATCCTTTCCAATAAATACTGCTGACTCGAAGGCTTCAGGAGTCAGGAAGTGTTTTGCTGAAACATCATGGACAGCACTGTGTGTCTTGCAGTGATAGCTCTGTGGAAGGCTATATCTCCAGTCTTGCCAGTTGTATTCTTCAGATGCAGCTATCCTCTTGGATGCCTATTGCTTCATGTTGGCTTAAAATGCTGCTATGTTATATTGTTATATCTGGGACCCCTTGGACAACTGGTTCCAAATACATTTCTTCAGTAATGTTTGAGGTCTCTGATGGTAAGCATTGCTTGTTCGATGGGTCTGAAATATGCCAAGTTAGTTCTCAATATTCCTGTGTCAGTTCTTGTGCTTATCGTTAGCCTCTGGCCTTGGCACGTCGCACTCAGAGTCCTGAGGATTATCTCACTGAGGGTTTGTGTTGGTCTCCATCATTCAAGTCTTCCTGCAGTCAGCTGCAATCATTCTCCAGTGAGCAAAAGCGGTTGGTATTGAGCCTTATATGTTTTTTTCATCTTCAGTGTAAATTCTGTGTTGACAGCATGCTTATCCCCAAAGCCCCCTAAAGTCCACTACGAATCACATATTAGAGGCTTAAACGTATCATCCTCCTTTTACATACCGGTGAACTTGTACATAGTGGGGACAGTTCAGGGTAGCGTTTTAGAAAGTGACAACTCCTTCTTAGCATCTGTGAGGACTCATAGGACGTGCTGAGCTTGTTTTCCAAAGCCTTGCTGCCAGCTGACATTGCCTACCAACTCTGAGAACAGGGCTTTGTGTCTCTTACCCTGAGCCCCTAAGGTAGGGGAGAATCAAAGCCGTGAGCCTCAGGTACCCGCCCTGCAGCAGCTACGTGGTGCAGCTGGGGGCAGAGCTGCCGTGACTCTGACATCCCTCCCCAGGACGCCTCTCGGAGTATGTGCTCGAATAGCTATATAACACGCTGATCTGATCCCATTTCAACATACACCTACTCAAAGAATACTGCAATTGGCTTACATCAGAACTAGGCGAAGCACTGCCGTTTGGAACTCACCTCACCAGGCTTGGATACGGGAGTCCAGTGAGCTGGGCTTTGAAACAGCAGACTGCTATAACAGAAGGTGCAAATGCCATGCACAGAAACGACCCTTTGCCTTAGAAGAACAACCACACAAAGCAACCTACAATTTGTCCAGCTAACGAGATACACATGGAGCGTACATTAATAAGCCTTTAATCGTATGTGTGTCTTCACTAGCTGTGCTGCGACATGTTTGGGCTGTATAAACTGTTCAGAGCCCTGTCCTTGTATATTTGTGTGAAATGTCTTACACACCTACAGAGCTGTATATAAAAAATAAATCCTAATCCTCATCAATAATCAAAGAAGGGAGCAGCTGCAGGCTGTACTTTGGCTGACCCTGGCCCAAGCGAGCTAAAGAGAAGGAAATAAAAACCCAGCATATGGCACTGAGAAGCAATAGACAGTGTCTCAGCTCCTGGCCGAAACGATCTGCGTTCCTGTAGTGCTGCAAGAACATGGAGGATTTTTCTTCCCATCGATAACAGGGTGTTGCACCAGGCCCCCTGCCTCTGCAGGTCCTTGTAGCCCACGCAGCCTGTGTGGGTAGGGCTGGGGGGACAGGGCAAATGCCAGGGGGAAAGGCACTGGGACCGTCCCTGGCCCAGAGGAACGAGGCAGGGTGATGCGGGGAGCGCACCCGCAGCCTGACCCAGCCCTGGGGACATGAGAGGTGCTTCTTTCCTACGGGCATCGCTTTGTTGAAGCCAAACTTCCCCCGTGCCCTCTTCCACAGGCTGCTCTGTGGGGTGCTGGAGTTCTCGGGATGACACAAGGTGTGAATTTGCTCTACTTTGTCTTCGCTGCCTGCCAGTCTTCAGCTGCTTTCCGTCCTCACAGGGATAGTAGATATGCACAATTTCACATGCTCCCCCACAGCTGAATTTTCCATACAAATCCCCACTTTACAGCTCTCCTGTGCTCTCAAAGATGAGAAATTATGTTCTTGCCAGTTTAACCCATGTAAACTTCATCGTAATCTGAGTTTGGGAGAGAATTAATAAATCCCAGTGCAAGTTTCCTGGGAAGGAATTCTGGTCTGTTTTCAAGATGATGATGCAATCTCACTGATGGAGTGAGAATAGCTTTTCCTTCAGTCCACACCTTGGGATACACATCAGTTACGTAGAATAAGTGAAGTATTCCCAGGAACACCAACAGAACGGCAGTAATTTTCTTTCCCTCCTTTTCCCACCGTTCTTCAATCTACACTGTTCTCCCTTTCAGCTTTTAAAACAGCATGGATTGCTTTATTTTAAAATCGAAATCCTTCCATCAGACTTCTTCTGCTGGCTGCATGCCTGTCTTCCCTCCGCCTGCTGCACTAAAATAAGACTGTGACCATGCCAGCAGCAGTTGATGGGGGACCAGCTTACAGGGCTGAATCGGTGGTGTGGGGAGCACCAAGGTAGCCCCGTTACGCTGCTGCCTGAGAAGTGATGCAAATGTCTTGCTCTGGTTTAAAAACTTTGCTTCAGCTCCTAACAAGTGTGCAGTTAACTTCTGTCCTGCAGAACAGTCTGTCTAGCAAGGAGTAGTTATACCTGTAGTGAGTTTCTAAGTTTACCGAATTTTCTCTTCCCCACTCTTTACTGTACCTTTCCCAGTGCCCTTGTTTTCCTTTTTCCCTAGATAGGAGGTAATTCAACATTGATATCTTAAGGTTGCATCCAAAATGTCAGAGGTCTTCCAGTCTCTTCAGTCAAACTGATAGTTTTTGATGGAAATATTTATTCTCCTGGAGCTGTTTCTCAAAGACTTAAGGCAGTGGTTATATGAGAAAGTAGGTGACTTTAAGTCCCTTTGGGTAACGAAGTAGTTCACCAGGAGCACTCTACACTNTTTTTTTTTTTTTTTTGTGGCCATATGCTCATTAAAGTCTATATCGACTGTATCATTGCTGTAATTCACTGTTCAAGCTGGAAAACTATTTCATTGCGTAAACACTACATGGCATTTCTTCCACAGTGCTGTGGGTTGTTATTAGTCCCTTTGATGGTTGCTTTTGTTCTCTTTTCTATTTCTTAGTCCGATCCATGGACTAGCTCTCATTTTGAGATAAATCTGAATTGCAGTTTTAAAATACAGAAATAAATTCTGTGTTTTATTTGTTTGGCTTTTTTTTTTTTTTTTTGTAGTGAAGCAATTAGTACCTCAGTCATGCTGTAACATTGTATGTTATTGAAATCTATATTGATTTAACCACTTTGAGATCAACGTTCACCCACTGGTCTGTCCCCGCTGCCTGGTGGTCTTCAATTGCTGTTCACCAGCTAAAACCCCATTAGGTCTTCCTTGCTCACTTGCTTTTCTTATGTGATGTTCTGGGGACGCAGGGGGTCAGTGAAGGACAGCGTAAAGCCAAGTCTAGCAGAAGATTGCTTTGGCCCCAAGACAATCTTCAGGTCTTTGCTGTCATTTTTCTAGAGTGGCAGAGACCATATGGCCCATTTACGATTTAGGTTTTACAGAGGCATGGAGACAGACTCCTGTCCTGTGGAGCTCACTTTATCTAGAAAATACCAGAACTTTGTGAAAATAAGTGGAAAATAAAGAACACACAATTGAAACTGAATTGGAAACGAAATGTACCTTTATTGTTAACTTTGTATAAAAGGCTGCCTGCAGCATCTTTTGAAGCAGACTCTTTTGGGGCTAGCCTGAATCAGTTAGGAATGGGCCTTAGCTAAGGCACAAATTCCACTTAAAAAATTTTTTTTCACTTGTTTAACTGACCTGGTACAAGTTTGTGTGTAGATGAATACAATGTAGAAGCACAAGACAGGATGTCTACTACTGCTACACACATGCCATCACTGGGAGTTTAGTTTGCATGAGAGGAGATTTCAAAAGGCATGTCTGAATTTTACTTCCAATGCTCATGTATGTTGCTTTTCCCTTTGCATGCCCATCCAAGCTAATAACCTTATGAGAAAAAATAAAAGGCCTTTGCATGAAGTAACAAAGCTGGACAGCCAGCATGCCTTGGAGAAGCCACTGCGTTGCACTCAATAACTCATTAGAGTTCAAATAAGAAGAAATGAATTGAAATGGAAAATATGCTCCAAAATGCTGAGAAAGGAGCAGTTATTTAGGCTGAATTATGGGAACAGCTTCATCTGGTGGGTGAGCACTGCTGATAAAATGTTCACAGCGTATAGTTCTACTTGGAAGGAATTCATTTTGTTGGTGGTGCCCTTTCTGTCACTGCACGTATGGTTAGGCTAGGGAATAAGTGTATTTTCTTGACATTGGAGCTCATGAAAACCATAACCGAATGTTTGGTGATTTGCTAGAAGTAGGTTTCAAAGAGAGTAAAATTAAAATGTGGGTGACAATGGGACTTTGAATTTAACATTGTGTGTCACTTTGGATAGGTCCCTGGGAATGTATAATGCAAAATGCATCAGTGACAGATCAGCACTAAATAATCAATTTAATTTGCCCAACCTCTAAAAGCTGAAATCTGCAAATCTAATTTCCTGTAGAGGCTTTCACTATTGTTTACAGCTGTACTGTAAAGCATATATGGATGTACAACAGGAGAGTCATCTGGCCTTAAATGCAGTTGATTGTTTGGCTCAGGAGTATAATAAAACTGTCAGCCAAACTCTGCCATTGAACGCAGAGTTATCTATACTTGTGACAGGAGCTTGTCAGTGATTTCCAGTAAAAACTCCTGGAGGCCTAATAATTGTAAAAATGCTGAAAGAGAAATTTCACCCTCATTAAGAGTCAGAAATGGGTTGTATATTAGTGGGCTACAGTCAAACTACACACATTTCAGCTGCGCAAAGCTGCCCCTCCAGCTGTGCATACTCCTTGCTTTGCCTTGCCTTTCTGTCCCATCCCATCCCATCCCATCCCATCCCATCCCATCCCATCCCATCCCTCCGTGTGCATGACCCACCCGTGCCACCACCATCTCGCTGCTATTTCAGTCGGGGGGTGTACTGGGAGCTGCAAGTATCCCTATTTTATCTAGCAGAGGTGAGAGCTGTAACTTGTCCCCCAGTGCAGCCATCTCATCTGGCACAGGCACGCTGACACTCCTCAGGAAGCTCTCAGCTGAAAGGACACCCCAGAAGAAGGAGGGAGAGTGAGCTGGCTGTGCTGGCTCCCCTCCGGTCTTGAACTGCCTCTGGCAGCATCTCTTCTGGGGCACGTGCACCAGCCTGAACCCCAAGAGAGCTGGCTTTGCTCCTGAGCTTCCAGGGCTCCTTCACCTACCTGGGAAGCGGGTGATGGGGGCACCCAGAGGGGCAAGTCCCACAGGGCAGAGGAAGGAACTGCCTCCCATCTCCCACATCGTGGACACTGAGCTAGTGAAGGGAGAAACAAATGCTGCCCCTGCCAGGTTTGGGAGAAGGGCTGGTGTCGGTACAGTACCAACAGGCAGGCAAGGACGTGGGTAGTGGGCAATGCGTCTTTGCAGTCCAGGGGACAGCGTGCAACACTAAGATACGTCCTTCTTCTTGGCATTTATTGTAGGCGAATTTAGGTGGTGGTTTTCTCTGCACACTTGTCCTTCCTTGGTGTCTATGTCTCTGGAAGCATTGTACAGGGAGCTGATCTCAGGGTTGCAGGTTCTGTTAGATGGTCGGGCTCTTAAAAGTCAGCATCACAATGGTCTTTTGTGGATCTACACCTTGGGAGTGTGAGTCTTGCTTGCAACAGGGATTTAAATGATCATGTGCCTCAGAGTGCTCCAGACCACCAGAAGAAATACTCCTTGCCCTGAGCCCTATGAGTACCTGTAGCAAATTTTCATCAGGAGGGGAAAGAGAATTCCGTATTGATAGAGCTTAGTCCCATCAAAGCAGACAAGAGGTACTCAGGAGATCAGAGAGGGGAATCTGAATTTACTTTGTTTGTTTGTTTGTATTTTGTCTACATCAGCAATCACTGGAGTACCGGAGTGCCTCTCAAAAACATAAAGGTATTATTTAGAAAGATAGCAGAGGTAGAAGTAGCACTGCCGTAATGGTTGTTGCTGTTTTCATTTGTTTCTTAATTAACCCTCAAAACTCCCTTCAGACTTTTCTTTCAGCCTAAGAAAATAAGATTTTAAACTTGACCAAAGAGCTTAAGAGGGAAGCAAATGCCTTCAAAAGAGGCTGAGCCCCGGAAGTGTCAGCTGTGATTCATTAGTGTCGTAGAGACACATAATTGAGCTGATGAGGACAGGGAAAGTTTCCATAACAGCAACAGTACTAAAATGAGATTGGAAGAGTCGTCATCATTGTTTGAAACAGACACAACCCTTAAGCAGATCACTATTATTTTCTAGACTCTTTGCAGTGCTTGAGGCATTGTGCGACTGACAAAGCCCTTCAGCCACCTCTTTGCCTTCAATTTCTCCATCATTGTGGAATTTAAATAGCTTGTTCTTCTCAGACAATAGATTTGTCTTTCTTCCACCAATACTGTGTTTATTATAAATGACATTTCTGCTTAAACAGAAGGGTCTTGATTCAAAAAGGGCAGCAGTTAGGTTTTCTTTACCAGACAAAGTACAATTCCTGGTAAAGAATTAAGCTGAGCTGATTTCAGGTATTTGCATAACAGCCACACTTGTGTTCAGAGGAAATTCAGTAATTTCAGGAACAAGTGAGTTTAGATTTAATTGCTGCTCATCTATCTATCTATCTATCTATCTATCTATCTATCTATCTATCTATCTATCTATCTTAATTACGAAGGGTTTTCTAAGCACAGCAGAGTGACCACAGTCTTTATGGTTAGCTTAGCTGCAGGAACAAGTCATGAAGTTTAGCAGCAGGCTGATAAAGACCCTACTTCTCAATCTGGAAGGGTTAATCTTACTTGAGATACACTGGTGAGTCTGCTGGTTGCTACTCAAAATTATTTTATTGCTCTAATTGCGTGTATTCTCTTGATGATGTATCCAGCAAGGAAACAGTTGAGAATCTTTTGTTGAGTTGGGCATTGTGTTGAATTGAGTTGAAGTCAAGATAATGTTTCGATACTTCTGTTCTTACGTGTATTGGCTGCTGCACAGGGATGGAGAAATGGGAGTATGTGCTTTACAGCCAGCAGTCTGTGGTTTACGCCCCATAAGCTCTAGATCACCCACGTTTCTGTTTGAGGCAAGCCTCAGCAAATTCAGGCTTGCAGGATTTCTTTGTATGGTTTGCAGTTCCAACCTGCTGAGTCCTGTTTGGGTGTTCAGGCTCATGTGAACTAGGAAGTGTCCAACTGATGTCAAAAGGAAACAAAAATAATTCATTTGGAATCTGATCCAAAGTTTACTGAAGCCAGTGCTAAATCCTCCTGACTTCAAACTGCCTTTTGGTCAGACACATCTTCTGTAAGGAAACCAATGTCATTTACCTCCCCTGTGCCTGGCTGAATGAAATGCCCTCTCCTAAGACATGTAGGAAAGATCTTCCCCAGGCAATCTCCTGAGCTGTGAAGGACTGCAGCAGCAGAGTTTCCCTTTTCTATGAATTTTATGGTGGCCAGCATCCTAGAGGAACATACCAGAAACAACCTGTTAAAACACAGGTGGAGAAGAGCCCTTGGAAGGCACTTGGACACAGTGCCGGCTGGAAGAGCGAGCTGAGAGCAAGACCCCAGCGTCTCCAGGGCTGGTGGCAAAATGCTACCGAGACCCAGGACAGATGTAGTGGGGGCTGGCATTTGTACTTACATCACCTGGTGAAGGTACTGGCTCGAGCTGTTCCTTGTGAACGGGGGCAGCTGGTGTGCATGAGAATGTGGAGGAGTATTGGAAGAGGGGCTTACCACTGCTCCAAGGTAGCAGGAGCAAGGGCTTTGGTGCTTGTGGCTAATCCCTCATTTCTTAAAGTTTTGAGTCCCAAGCGTGCTTGTTGGTGACTGCTCTGAATTCACTCCTGGTAGGTTAGTGCTGCGGAGGCTGGGTTAGTGCTGCGGAGGTTAGGTTAGTGCTGCGGAGGTTAGGTTAGTGCTGCGGAGGCTGGGTTAGTGCTGCAGAGGTTAGGTTAGTGCTGCGGAGGTTAGGTTAGTGCTGCAGAGGTTAGGTTAGTGGTGCNGCTGGGTTAGTGCTGCGGAGGCTGGGTTAGTGCTGCGGAGGCTGGGTTAGTGCTGCGGAGGTTAGCATCTGTCCCACCTCCCCCTCCCACCGCGCGGCTCCGCACAGGCACGCTGCAGGCCTGTGGTTAAATGCTGCAATCTGGTCCTGTATGAAATACTCTGCTCTTTAGGTTTGTGGTGCAGTAACTTGAGCAATCCCAGCTATGTGTGTCTTGTCATATGGCACTATAAAGTAGGAACACACTTTCCTACAGTTATTAATTTTCTCCTGCAAAATAAAACATATGATAATCCTGCCACTAGAGTTCAGTGTTTTCAGACTCCCTGGTGCTGAGGGGCAATTGCTGAGGGGCAAATGCATTAGATGAGGAAAAGCTTTTTGTTGCCAGGAATATTTCAAAAAAAAAAATGTTCATGTATTTGACATACTGCCAGGATACATAGGAACATCTGCACTAAATATCAAAATGGAGGAGTCTCCTCTAGAAATGAGATTTTTCTCTACCACCTTCTTTAGTTCGTCTCTGAACAAAATTGTTCTTTTTGTACCTGCATAACTACTTTTGAGAGACCAGTTATAGTGGATTGGAGAAGAGATCTGAATGAAGCTGTGTGTATTGATTTGCTCCCTGCTGTTTAAAATTACAGATGAATTCAACCAAATATGAAGAAGAGCAAATATTTCTGTATAATCTTTGTCAGTTGAATACAAAGTGTTAATGTTTGTTGGTTTGCTTCTCTCTGATCTGCAAAGAAGAAGGTTAGGAAATATCTTTGGTCTCATCTTTCCTGTTATGATAAATAACTGATCTGTGGTCAGAGCCGTAAAGTTCATAACCTACCCAGAAAAAACTTAGGAACAAACCACTGCTGCTGCAACATTATGTAAAGTGGAAAACCTATTTTCCTGGGGAGGGGTGCTGCTTAAAGATGATTTCACAAAAGAGGAAGCCCTTGCTGTTTATCCTGCTTGATCCAAATGTGCAACATTTCCTGTGGCCAGATCTGCAGTAAAATCAAAGGGGGTAGCCATTTTCTGTGGTCGATTGCTTCCTATAGCATGCCCATATGAGAGAGGAAGAAATTACCATTTGTTATAAAACTACCCCCTAACCTTCCTTATCTGATTAATCAATTAAAAACAATGATTCATTGGTAATAACCCCACAATGTCCAACTGATAATCTGGTTTTCACATCTGTCTGGGAGAACCACTGTCTATTTTAAGGTGACAGAAAGCCATTCTACATGTTCTGCCAGATGGAATGTATCCTTAAGACTTTGCAAACACAGAGTGTAGACGACTGATAAAATCTTTGCTCGCAGGAGGTCATTAAGTGTTTGATTGTGCAAAATAGCTAAATCTTGCTCTATTTAGAGCAATCTAGAAATGCGGACCCTTGTTAATAACCTACATGTATGACCCTATCTTGCAATCCTGACACAGGTAAAATCACTATATGATTGGACATTTTGCATGTTTAGGTACCGTAGTATTAAATTTCTGTGTTTTTCAATTATCACAGAAGGTGCTTGGAGTCCCTGTGGTAGGCAGCTTTTTAAAAACAGAATACGGACAGAATGACAGACAGCCAGACTTCAGGCCTCCCGGCAAATGCAGACAGACACAAGTGCCAGCAAGCCACTGGTAGATGTTGTGTCATTCGAGGCCAGAGGTTAGTGCCTTGACTAACACCACCGACATTCGCAGGCCTGAATGTCCACTCGTTCCTCGTCCCGACAACCGGAGGGAGCTCACTGAGCTGTACACGGGTATTTGCCAATTAATTACAGCAAGCTTGTGGCAAATGAAGAAGGCTACGTGGTCTTTCAGTGGTGCATATAGAGCTACCACACACACATAAGAATTACATTAAGAGAAAATTATTTAGGTTGTAAAGTCAAACACAGAACGGATATGAAATGCCTTAATTTAGATTACCTGCATAACCTTGCTTCAAGTCCCCAGCATATCTGGATAAAGTTACAGTCGTTAATTGTGCCCTGAGCATTTTACCTGCGATGGTTCCTTCCTGGGCTAAGCAATAGTCTTCAAGTCTGGACAATGCAGAGCGCTCTCTAAATGGACTTAGTGGAGTATCAGTAGAGATTTTACCAAGGAAACAAGCCATGCCCAGTGCAGCACGGGGCTGGCTTTCTCCTTTGTTAGGGCTGATATTGTAGCCTGTGAGGAGAAGTTTCTTTTAAAAGTCTGCATGTGTGCAGGGTTACCCACAGCCATGCGCAGGGAATGCAGTTCTTCCCGTTTTCTTAAGTGCTGAGGTAACCGTGCCTCCTGGATCCTGCAGCCTGCTGACTGGCACCCCTAAAACTGAAATGATTGACGAAATCAGTTGCCAGCTTGAGTCCTGGGTGGGTAGTGCAGGACACGGAGGCAGGATTCCTGGATTCCACTTGCGTCTGACTCAGTGTGTGATCTTAAGCAGTAAAAGTAAGTCAAATCAGGGCATGCTCTGATCTGTCATGGAAGGCAGTTATAGGATTAATGAATGTTTGTCAAAGCTAGGTTAGTCAATACTGCAAAGCGCAGGCACAGCTAACTCTCAGGCGTTGGATCCCATTTTATCAGGTACAGGCTGACAGACAGATTTAATAGGGATGCTGCAGTGCAAGGCGATGCTAGGCACTGCTAATGTTAGTCTGCTGAGAATGTATCTTCCTTCTCGGAGCAGGGCTTGCAATGGTGTTTTCTGCCCTCCCTTTCACTTAATCAGACACCACCATCCGTTGCCTAAATTCACTCAGTGAACACATTTACCATTTCAGCTGCATCTGCAAGAGTTCCCCTACCTTTGCACTGGGTCTGCATCCCTGATCCACGCCTCACGCAGCAAAGGAGGGACCCAGATAGTCTAAGGACAGAATATATATCCACGTGCACCAGCTGCTTTGCACTAAGTCCAATTCTTTTGGATTGGGTCAGATTTACTCAGAACGGCTTACGGGACTCGCACCACATTTCTAACGTTTCCCTGAGGCATCAGACTAACTGCCGCTGTGCAGAACAATGGGGTAATCAATGCAGGCACAGTGGGGCTGTCTAATTCTCCTGGAATTGAGACAAAATCCATGGGAAGAATCGGGCCAAAATGCACATTCCCAGAGCGAGCGTACAGCACGCAGTCGGGCTGATTCTCTGGGAGAGCAGCAGACCCGCAGAGCAGCCCGGCACAGGGAGCTGCCCCAGCTCCTCCACCAGCCGCCCCCAGCAGCCAGGGGAAGGTAGCGGAGCTGCCTGGGGTCCCGGCCTGCCAGAACTCTGGACAGGTCTCTGAGATCCTCACCAGTTCCAAGGAGGAAAAATAGAAGGGAATGCCCTTTGCTGGCCACTGCCTGCTCAGTGGTACTGGGGAGAATCTGAAAGCTAAAATTCAGAAATGAAATGAATATGGAGAGCATCCCACATTTGCCTTGTGTGCATCATTGGCTCCTAAAATCCAGGTGCCAACTTCCTGGCCAGAAATCAATATTCTCGTTCTGAAAATATCAAAATGCTGGAAGCAAGTGTCCCAGATGTGAGACAACCAAAATGTGGACATGTTTTGCAAATCATTAAAGAAAAAGGCATTTGGAGCTTCATTTAGTTATGGACCCTTTATATCTTAAAATATTTCTTGTATCCCTTTTTTTTTTTTTTTCTTCAGTAAAATGCCATCAAATGAAAATGAAACATCTAATTCCAAAATTGTTAGGGTGGAAGTTGTAAGGCTTGAAAAATGTTAGAAATCATGGAAAATGATGTAAAGTATTCCTATAATCAAAACTAGTCCGAAACTTAGTCCAGTATCCATATGAATCACAGTAACGCAGAATTATTTCTGTATGCTGTCTCTCTCTTTCTCACTCACTGCTTTTGCTGAAAAGAAGTTCATCAGGTTGGTTTTGTGTTACCTATTTGACTGTAGTTAACTCATCAGTTGGAAGTTAGTCAGAGATTAGGAAACATTATGAAGTTATCAAAAAACTGGCATGTTAGGATGAAATCAGTTAATCTTTAGCCTCACAGGATAGAAAGAGGAAATGTAATTGCAACACTGAACTGTGTTTTACAGTCATTATCACTTAGGAAGCCCTTCAGATAATTCTATAATTAGCATGGGACATGTAACGGAGGAAAAATACCTGACACGAGAGGAACTTAGTGACTGTTTTCATTCACAAGTGGGATTTAGCTGCCACGCCAGTGCAATGTGCTGGAACAAAGCTCCTTTGAGTAACAAGCCGTAGTTTATGCTAGCTTAGGGCAGCAGACACCTGGACCTTGACTGAGTGGCACGGCTCAAACACTGCTGGTGCTCGTCGCTGAGTGGCACACGCAGTCAGGAGCAAACTGCACTCACCAAGTGGTAAAGGAGGCTTGCCCCAGTCAGGCAACTCCCCGAGTTCATCCGATTCTCAAAATACCTTTCAGCACTATCATTGCTTCAGTCAGCTCACTGAATTAAAACCGACTCCGTTTATCACACATTTTGATGTTTACACAGTACCTATCATCACTCACTTAAATGGGTAAGAATATGGATAGAGATTAATTTCTGCTCTGTATTTGGTCTTGAAATATAAACTGTGTTTTTAACTACTAATTCCTGAAGTGTGACATTTTGTGAAAGATCCACCTAAATCTTAACAATAGTTACGGGCGCTTAGTTCAGGAATGATTTGCAACAGTGTTATTTATACACTGAACGGAGTGTTTGAGTGATTTCATCTCTGCTGAGGAAACTCTTTTCAAGTAATCAAAACCCAGGTTCTAATGTTGAATTGTTAGATAAAAGATGAGAAAAGAAAAGATGGGTTTGTGGTTCTTTTAGAAAGGTAAGAGAACCACCTTGAATTTCTTCTGTCATTCCAGGCTAGCTCTTCAGAAATTGCCTACCTACAATTTTTGCATGGAAAATTGCTGTTTGGTTAAACTGTTGTGGGCAAAAGAAAAAAAAATCTGTCTCTGTAGAGAATGTAGCTTTTATAGAAAAAAGGGAAAATCTATAAACGATATTTTGTCTAAAGTACGATAAAAGTAATTTCCATTAATGCTATTCATAATATGAACTTGGGCTAAAGGAGAAGCTAACGAATGTGGGCTGAAGACTGAGCAGCTCTGGGAAGGGGAGTCAGCTTTTTCCCGAGTCAGACACCTGAATAAAGCCTTCTGATCCTTCGGCTGTGAAGAACTTGTACCAGTGCTCAGTTCAGCCTCCAGATTGCCATGAAAAAGTCACAGAGCAGGGATTCAGAGCTGCAGTCGTGATCAGGCAGCCAGAGAGCTAGAACCATCCTTCTGAGCCATGCCTGGGAAATGCCTCTGGTTTCTGTCAGTTGGAGCATAGACGGGTGCGGAAACTTTTCAAGTCTGGTTTCCAGCTTCTGCAGGCAACTGTATCTTCAAACCCCACTCACATCAGGAATGAGCTGCTTCTTCCCATTTTTCTTCCTAGAATCCTGTTCTGCCATTTACCCTCTTGTGATCAGAAGCTTTCCTTCGGTTTCTAGCCCAAATATATCCATGGATATTTTATACCTCTTTTTCTTTAGTTTCAACAGCTCTTGTGTTATCTCCTCAGAGTACCTATGGGGAGCAGTAGTTTTAATTTAGCTGCGAAAAAAGTGAGGCAAGCTCTGCTCAGGGAAGAGATCATTCAAACTGAGGCCGTGTCCTCCTCCTCCCCACCGCAGCGCAGCCGCTGTGCGAAGCGCAGCCGTGTGTGCCAGCTGCACCACCTCCCGCTCTGCGGCACCGCTGGGGATCCACGTTGCCAGAGGAGGTGATATTTCCTGCCTATGAGACATTCCAGCGTAAGGAGGGGGCACTCTCATGCAGTCTCCTCTTTAGCGAGTTATATCAGTGAATACCAACCAAAAAATGCCAACTGCATGCCATTATGACCGCAATGGCTCCGGCTAGAATACTTCACATGCTGCCAGAGCTATCAGTGGAAAGCTGATGCTCTCTGCTGCTGCGTGAGGAGTCCGTCCAGAGCTGTTCACCAGCACATCCTCTCATTCAACCACTGATGAGGCGTGTTTCAAACGTAACAAAAACCAGATGTTCTGTATTCATTGTATAATTGCACAGCTGAAAAGAGGTTACAAAGTGGCCAGATAGCACTAAGCAGTAACCACGGGAAAGTATTCTGTGAAATCTCTGCGGACCAGGGTGAGCGTAGCCATTCAGTGCAGTGGATTTAGATGTTTGGGAGAGGTTAACCCTCGTTTTGACTCACCTGTTACTCTCCTGAGTGATCTGTAGAATATGCCCCTGCCAGACGTGACTTGCCCAAGATCCAACTCTCCCGGCTGGCTGCAGAGGCCCCACACCTACTGACTCTGACCACGGGTGGCATCACGCCAGCGCAGCTCATGAGCATCCGCGGTGCACTGAGCGCACGTTGCGTGGCACGTAAAGGTACGAGCTTTGGGCATGACTAGTTCTGCAGAGCGAACCTCTCCAAGTGTTCTGGTCGCATCTAACCTTTATATTTGTGTTTTCGAGTCATGCATTTGTGTACATATTCAGTGGGCCAAATTTGGAAAACGTGCAAATGGTTGCAGTGTTTTTATCAGATCTTCATTTGGATGTGTATGGCTACTCTGCCAAAATAATAGTTTGTCACCATTAGCAATTGCTGACAGTATCATTAGTAATCTAGCATTATTGGGTAAACAGGACTTTTGATTACAAGATTTTTTTTTTTTTCCCAAAGATTAGAATTTCAAGAATAGGAGTAGTTATTCAGCATTTGATATTCAGCCAGACCAGTTGAATTTTCACTAAAAGAAATAAATCCAGCTAACGCTAAGCAGGGGTACTTTGTAAACTTAGCCAGATAACTCAAAACCTTGACCAGTCCCAAAGTGCAGATAATTTATGATTTGAAACCTCATGCTATCACCACAAGACCCAGGGAAGAAGTTCAAGGGATACAACATATTTCTTGTTAGAAGCAGTATAAAATTACTCTCCCAGCTGATGACGTTCTGATGTTTGTTACCCATCCAGATAATTCCATGAAATCTTTGCTCGAACTTGTTGACAAAGTTGCTTCAATATTTTACTGTAATACCAATTGGACAAAGTCAGGGCTTATGCTAGTGAATGGTCTTTGTTCACTGCTAGCAATTAACTCTTTAACTCTTACTGGAAGCCTTAGGGTTTCACACCCTTAAGGTATACGCTCAGTGCAACTGTTAAATTTAAAGGTTGGAATAGCCAAAATTATCAGGGAAGTGTCAGCAGATTGATTTCCTTCAAATTTATCTTGGTGGGGGAGACTGGCAAATAATAACATTATGATTGTTCCAAAAAAACAATTATGTATTGAACATGCTGCCAGTTGCTATAAATCCTGGAACTTTTCAAGAGATGGCTCCATTATTAGCAATGTTTTTGTGGAAAAATGAGAACCACAGCATTGGCATTAGGAAAATCCTGGAAATTGATAAAAGCGAGCTTTTGTTTGGAGGCAGAGTATAGTTTTGGTTCTCACCTCCTGAAACTGAAAGAGGCCCTGTGTGGTTTTACCCAGAGGAAGCTCAAGCCCAGCCTTGTTTATTAAAAATTCGAGCTACAATGTTATCTCCCCTAAAGAATCAGGTTCCACGCTGGCATGATTCACCCCAGCTGGAGCCAAAGGGCTTGCTGCTGGCCTGACTGGGTGTAGCTCCGTTTTTGATGACATAGGCAGGGAGTAAATCTGCCCCAGTCTTCCCGAGTTTCACATCCATAAGGACATAACGTGTGTAAAACGTGCCCCGATCGCAGCGCAGTCTTGGCTGCTGGCGGCAGCTCTGGGAGGAGACCTGAGTCGCAGAGGAGTCCCGTGGGCACGGAGAGGCTGAGCAAAGGGCAGAGACCGGCTCTGGGTGTTGCGTCTTCCTCCCCCTGCTCTTCTCTTGTTGAGAAGAAGGCTCTTCATGCCTGTGATAGCTGCATAAATGCTTTCTAGAAAGGAATTTTGGGGGACGTTCAGTAATAGTAATGAGAGAAAAATGGCTTACACTCTGAGACCAAGTGAACCGCAAGTGCCCTTGATACAACAAAGTCTTTGAAGCTGGCAGTCTAGGGGAAGTCTCTGCAATATGCTGCATTTTCCCATTTTATCGTGTGCACAGTGTTGACTCTGAGCACGTCCTCCCACAGGTGAAAACTGTCATTTGCTTCAACGTGTATAAGGATGTTCAGGACACAGGAAAACAAAAACCAATAAATATACTAACTAACCTGTAAGAAGCATACCAAAAAAAAAAAATCTAAAATAGCAGTAGTTATTCTATAAAATTCCTGGCATCTCAGGGATGACCTCATGCTTTTGTTGTGCTGGAGCGACTTGCATAACTCACTTCTGCTTGTGTCTCTCAGGATCACCTGGTTTTGTCAAAGAACAGCTTCAGATCAGAGAAAAATCCTGGCTTCATTGAAGTGAATGGGACTTTTGCTACACACAGAATCTTATCCCCAGATTTTCAGACATGAGGAGATGAAAATTTGGCTCTTAACTCACCCTTGGGATTCTTGAATTAGTGGTTCAACTTCCAAAAACTCTGACACCCACTGATTTCAATAGGAGCTGCTGGAGTTCTGTGAAAAAAGGTTGTTCATTTCCAACACTAAATATGGATGGTGGAATCTTAAAATTAGGCTCCTATTTTTGAAAATCTTGGCCCAAACCTTTATTAATACCACACTACCATGTGTCCTGCATCTATTAGCAAACATAACAGCATTCAGACTCACATCTGCTGTGTTCTCTAAACGTGGGAAACAAAAATGGTCTTTTAATCAAATTTAGATTAAACGCTCTCTCCGAAATAATGATAGCCAGTTATGGATGTTCCATAATTTGCCATTAGTTAAAATATTCCCAAACAGCACAAGACAAGTGGTATGTGTATATACTGTTCCCAGAGAGCTCTGGTAATTGGAGTAATTTCAGCAATTTCCAATTTTAGAGGAAGTAACTGATCCCAAGTTGTTACCTAAAGTAATTCTTACTGACAGTATTATAGGCTTGAAACATTTTCTGCTATGCCAATACCACAAACTAGCTGTGCAATTACAAATGTATTTGTCACTTCTGTATTTATGTTATTAACACTGGTAGTTTAAAAAAATATATTACTTAGAACGGTCTCTGCCTCTGTCCAAAAAAAAGAGGCTTTGATATGTTATTAAAATCAGCATTAAGTCAGATCTCCCCTGATATAATCTCACCAGAATTAACCAGCTAAATAGGGCTGGCTCTGATCTGAATTTGAATGGGAAACCTCTCGGTGTGGTGTGAACGCTGAAGGAAGCAGTATGACTAGTTCTGTAGGTGGCTTGAGTCAATAGCCCCGCGTTGCTTTTATTTCGCATTGGGCTGCTGAGGGAACTGGCTGTGTGCTTAATAAAAATTGTATGGGCATTTTGCAGAAGAATTAGTCCAGATGTTTTAGCTGGATTTCAATTTGGCTATCCTCTGCTTATCTCTCTAGAAACAGCAAGAGTTAGGGTTGCAAAATATTTTCCATTACAGTCCTTGCTTTTCGCAGGCTCCTAGTTCCTGAACTGTGTACTTCTGTTTGCTGAAACTTTACGAGTTCAGCTTCTGTTGTGCAGCGGGGTAGAGCACTCTCTCTGCGATGGTTGAGCAAGATCTCTTCAGCCACTTCTGTGTGTGGGAGAGGAACTTTTTACACATTCCCCAGTGTAAATTGGGCTACCTTGTTGTGAACAGAGCTCAGATAAAAACCTCCCGCCCCCCAAGATGGCTGAAGTGTGAAGCTCAAAACCTGGCACAAAAAGTGGTATCTCAGACAGTTGTGGCTAAGCGATGATTAGAGCCAGATCTTTATGCCTCTCATTTCATATGTGCACGAACAGCAACCCCGTGGACATCACGGGACCCTTTGGTAATACTGGGAACTGCTGAATGTGACAGGGCTGTTAGGATCTGGGTCTGGCCAAAGGAGGCAGGCGCTGCCTTTGGTTTCTGCTCCCTTGAAAATAGGTCCCCTTAATACTAATACTGCAAAGTAGTACCAGGACTCTGTCTCCTACATCCCCTAGGAAGCAAGAGACAGGGGCAGTGAGAAGGAAACCACACAAAAGGCTTGTTGCATTGCTACATCAGCTTTCTGCAGTTTATGACTGGAGGCAGGGTCTGGCTCCCCATCTGCTTTTCATTAAGGCTGAACCCTGTGGTACCCTTGTATGTTTGGGCCATTTGAGGCTACTGTAATAAAAACAATAATAAATAACAAATAAGCAACTGGAGGCTAAAGCCATAGGATGAACTCCTTCCAGGTCCTGCTGGAGTGAGTTGCAATTCCTGGTGGACCAGGAGAGCCCGGGTCGCCAGCCCCAAGGGCCGGAGGTGTCTGCAGGAACCTCTTGTCACAGGATGCAATGAAGCACACTGTACTTCTGTGTGGTTTGTGCTCAGCAACAGCGGCTCAAAGCAGGATCAGGCCATTGCTCAAAGCCAGCTGCCCCACCACATCATGTGCCCATAGCTACGTGCACCCATAGCTTGGGCCCACACATTTCAGGAGATCTTATCTCCTTGAGCTTTCTTTCATAAGACTCTGTTCTCTTTTGTCTTCTACCTTGTCCCTGGCTTTGCAGGGAACTCCCAGTGTTGCTGAGGGCATCCTTTTGTATAAATAATGTATATACCTTAGCGACTTAAATATTTCCGACGTTTTATTGTGGTGTGGTGCAGAGAGGAAGCATTTGCAGCTCACCCTATATTTCATTTCAGGGCACTGAATTTCCCTGCTGTTTTGTAGTGAAATGCACTTCCGAGCACAGTGTGGCTCTTTGAAGATGAATGTGACAGCAGCTTTGCATGGGGGTGCTGGGTTTATATTTCTTCCAGGACTGAAGATCACTTCTGCTCGAAGGCTGTTTTCACCAGCACTCTGGCAGGGAGCACACGAGCACAGTCCAGCTCTTGCCCCGGTGCTGTGTTAGCCTGTCCAGCTGTGCTAGCCAGAGCTACAAGTAACGCAAGTGAAAACAAGACTTAACACTTGAAGGACTCTTGGTAGCCTTGTCCCTTGCTGCTCAGTGGTGGTCAACGGTGTGTAGCCTCCAAAATCCTGAAGATATTTGGCAGGTTGAAAAACTGAAAACCAGAGGCCACACCTTTAATGCCAGTTTAGAAACATGTATAAGGCATCTGGTTACCCCCGTCTGGGAAGCTAATCCACAGAGAGCTGAAAGAATCTGGCAAAGAAACACTTTTTGCCTCAGGCTTGATCTGGGGAGAAGAAAAAAAAAAGTAATATTTCCAGTTTTTTTAATTGGTCTTTGGCAGCCATGGAGCACTGCCTTACAGGATTACTATGATTATAGGCTACGGCATGCACTATAAATGAGGACTTCTGAATACCTGCTCAATTCCTGGTCAATGTGGGGCTTACCTCAGCCCCAGCATCCCCCATGGCTGCCAAGGCCGAACGCTGTGCTGAGCTTGGGCAGAAGTGAGGCCCTCCTGTCTCCCAGGTTTTTCATCTGTGTAACATGGACACGTTCATGTGACATTACTATGTTCCATATGGCATGCTATCCATAACATAGCATTGTATTTTAGATGTTGTTACCAAAGTCCTCATTGGTAATAATGGGAGTGAATGAAGAAGAGTACGGGTTTTTAATATATCTAGATGATAGATAGATATGGCCTGTGTGAAATACAGCTTTTCAGTTTCCTCCTATTTAGCAAGGCTGATTGCCTGTCTTAGCTTTCTCCATGTCAGGAGTCTGTTACTACCAGCTTTTTGCTTACAGAGTAGCAATGTATTTGAAGGTGATTCTACTATGATTCAATTGCTTATGATCAGTTTCACAAACCCACTTTTAAAATTAAGTATTTAGTACTGTAAAAAGTTTATCTTATTTTTAAGGTTCCTGGAAAGCCACAGGCAGGACCTTAGTGCTCAGCCACTGGCTTTCAGAAGGAGCTTGCTCTTGACACAGCCGGAACTGGTTTGTGTGTTGTGACTGTAAATCCCTATAAAGAAATCTGGGAGGCTGGGCAGGCATTCTTGCCAGGCTTTGAGCTGATTGCCTGTTGAAAAGAAATTGGGCACCCAGCTCCGATCAGTGCCTGTACGCTGTCCCCTTAACGTGCGCTCGATGAGCAATCAATATTAACGAAGGGCCCATTTTTCTGCTCCCCACATCAGCATCTCCCAGGGAGTCCCAAGGGGAACTTGTGCAGGGAAAGATGCAAGTGAGTAAGATGAGTCTGACATGTAAAACCAGAAAATGTTATGAAACATGGTTTAGGGCCTCTGGAAGGTTTCCTCACAGAGGAACGCAAAAGCAGCTCTTCGTGGTAGCGTAATCGTAACAGTTGATTGGCCGTAAGCCACAGCTGCGTGCTGTTGCAATGTGTGTTTTCTGCTGTTGAGACACGCCATGATAGGAAGCTCTGACATAGCCACCAAGTAACAGCAGCGGACCTGTGTCAGGGTCCTTCCTATTTTTGAACGTGGGGTAGAAATGGCTGGAGACAGAATTGGGAAACAGAATGGCCATAAAATACAGAAGAGCAGGGGCCTGGGTTGGGAAGGACCATGCATTAGCACACGAGGACTCGCCACTGAAAAGAACGATAATGGACTATGTGCAAGATTCGCCTCAGAGATCCGCAGGGTCCTCTGCATCCTCCTGTATCCTGTGGATGCAAGGCACTCGCTGATGAAGTGCACATTCGTGTGCCACATGCACAATCCATCATTATTTCAAAGCCATTTCACCATTGTTTTTATTATAGCCCATTGTAGTAGGCTTAGCTGAGAATTATATATGGCATATTCATTCTTAAAATGATCTGGGGAAAGGAGGGCACTGACATGTTACAGTGAGAGTATGAGTGCTGTGAACTCCAGGTGAGGGGGAGGGCAGTGTGGATTCCTATGCCAATTGCTAAAACCAGCACAGGGAGAAGCAGTGCCAAAACTTATTTTCAGTTATTTTTTGATGGTTTGATGATTGCTAAGGGCTAAAGTTAGTATCACATTGAGGTAGGCAGCATTTCACCTTTAGAGCAGCTCATTCTGCTTGCATGCTTTAGCATTCAGGAGTTATTACTTTCTACTGTTTGTAGGCTGTACTACCATGTGTTGATGGTTGCACCCAGCCTTGGTAAGATGTCAAAACATTTTTTAAAAATATAGTCAACTTCTAGCTTGCCCACATTCTTATTCCACTTCATGGAAAAGCCCAATTAAATACCATTAGCTCATATCAGAAAAGGTGTGAGGGCTCCAATTTGCAGCCTAGACTTAGCTAGACTTCCATTTTGTAGTCATCCTAAATTCTTGGTCCAAAAGCTTTGCAGCTAAAATGGAGATTAGTGTCAGTAAAGTTGCTATAAAGATGCAGAAATGAATAATCTCATCTCTAGAAATAAGGACTGAAGCATATTTAGGAACAATGTCTCTGTATGCCTTCTACATATTTGGTGAATGCTGCGCTACCAGACTGTTAATCAGGGATGGTTCTGGAGCAACTGATTTACTTAAAGCATCATGACACTTGCTAATGCATTGCAGATCTCTTTTAAGAAATGTGATGTTTTCCAGAGCCGTTGAACTGCTGTAATTTCTCAATGAGATCAGAGAGATGCAGGGACCTAGTATAATTTCCAGCAGTATGTAGAAGTATTTAATACAAGGTTTAATTAATGCTCAAATTAATCACGAAGTACTTTTTTTTTTTTCATTAACCCATATGTATTACATTTTGAAACTCCAATGGGAAGTGTTCCACTTTGTTTCTCTGCAATACTGTGTATTCAATTTTTATTGTCTGTGATAAAAGCAGCTCAGCCTCATTATTATCCCAGGATTTGGGTGACAGTAGGGAATGCATCACAGCAAAGCTAAAGCCTAGCTGAGAGCAATTTTACTATTACAGGCACAATTATTGTCCATTACAAATTCCAGAAATAAGCACAACCATAACTTTAATAGGTGACTATGTTGCAGGAGCATAACAAGAAAAATGGCATCCCTCCCTCAGTTCAGAAGAACAAAGAAATAAATAAAAGACTCTTGGTTGCATGCTCTGTATTAAACCCAGGCAGTCCTGAAGGCATTTGGCTCTTCAGTGGAGAGCAGCCGTGGCTCCTCTGTCGATTGCAGTTTCACTTGATTTAGGAGACTAGTTCAGGCCCCTGTGCTGCGTGGTTAGAGAGAGACACCTGCACAGAATGCTGTTAGCTTAAGTAAATCTGCTTGAGACCGCTGGGGCCTGCTCCCCACAGAAGTGCTCATGTGCTGGGCTGGGGTAGTGTCCGAAGGACTTTGCAGCTTCTATTCTTGTCCCAGAGAAAGGACAGGTGATTTCGGGAAGACTTGGAAAGCGTTAGGCCCAGAATATAACTGAAGTTGAAAGGGATTTCCCTTTGATTACAAGATAAAAAAATATAACAACAATAAAAAAAATAACAACTGAAGCTGAACTAAAGTTGTTTGCATTTACTTTCTTTCTACAGTTCAATTATTACTGCTGTAAAGAAAGCATTTTTTCACTAGAAGTGAAACTCGGACCAAGACCCCATTTCAGGAAAGCACTTCCCTATCCAGATAGCACTAAACTAAATTCCTGCTTTAAGCAATTGCCCAAGTGCCATTGACTTTCCATCTCTTAAGAGAGTTGTTTAGGCAAGTGGGTGAAACAGAAACAAATACAAAGCTGAAAAAAAATCAATCAGTTTACATTGCCTATAGCCACTGAACAGCAACAAATGCTGAAATTTAAACTGATTTAAAAACTCTTTGATTTTAATAATCTCAAAGTTACAATTAGTATAAGAAGTATGGACATGATACTGTGCATGTTCCTTTATGAATATCTTTTCACAACACACTCGTGCACGTGGAGAGTGCTGAGAGTGAGTTACTCGGTGAAGACTCTTGCTGTCTCTAATACCTTACTTGACGAGGGTTCTCATTTTCCTGCAAGTTCAGTAATTAATCCAGCTATTGTATGAAAAGGGAAACTGTCTATACAGGTTCTAGACAATGTGAATTTCCATGCCTACATTTTGTAACTTTTTAATTAATTTGAGTTCTTGAAGTAGCAGTATTAGCATAATTTGTTGCCGAGAGTTAATCACATATGACACCTTAGCTACCCAGACATTTGTATTTGAATAACTGTATAAGGTTACTCATTAGAGCAGGATCTCCAAATATAACAGACTGGTTTTCCTTCCCAGATGTCTGTCCTCCTGTCCTTAACTAGCCTTTTGTGATTGTTCAGCAGTGTGTTGAATTTATGGAATTATGACTCTATGAAATACAACAGCATTTCTGAAGGAATAATGGAGAAATTGCCTTCTGTGCCTGATTTTCCAATAGGGGACTGGGAGCTCAAACATGTCTTTTTTCCCTAAGGCACTGTGGCTGTGAGTGACCCTGGGCAGGGGTTGCGTGTGCAGCCCGGATGGGCTCAGACAAGCGCCTGTGCCAGGGCATGGGCACTTGGTGCCTGACACGGAGCCGTGCCCTGGCTGGATGTTACTGCAGACCTCTGGCCTTGCAAGGCGAGTCTGTGGCCACCAAGCACCGTTCACGAACAAGAAGGGAGCAGGGAGCTGGTGGTCTGGGCTCCTTGTCACTGCCACTGACAGGCGCGGCTCTGGCCAGGTTCCTCGTCTTTCTCCAGCCCCATTTGTAGAACAGGGGTAACCGCAGCCCGCGGCGTGTTACTGAGCTTGGCTGAGGTGCAGTGATGTGCTAACGTTCCAGAATGTGGCGTATAACGCAATGAATAAAAACTGTGCAAGTGCCTGGGATCACCATGATAGGCTTTCGCTGAGTAAATTGCACAGAGGCATAAGTGATGATTTTTTATTTGTTTTTCAGTTAAAGTACTCCTACTAAATGAATTTTATACAAATGCATTTGCAGGCGCTGGCTGTTGTCAGCATTTACATGTGTAAATGTGAAAGTCCAAGGCACAATTCAGTGGCATTACTTCTTATTTCACTTCATGGGAAAAAGAAACAGAACAAGGAGTTAAGTGCCCCTTTTCTTTTATTTTTTTTTCTGTGTCAATAATCCAACCATTTTAAATGTATATTTATTCTATGTTTGAAATAATGCAAACTATTCAGAATGCTATGAGAGCTATGAAAAACACAGGGCTTGGAAAACTGGCAGTTTTTGTGGTTTTGGGGTTTTGAGTAAAGTTTCACAACCAATCAGCCCAGAATAATGTCCGGTAAAGGCATTTCTGCTTGTTGGTCTATTTATTTATTTACTTTGGCATAGCGAGCAAGGCAAGACATATTTGGAGGAAGGTCAGTGAAAATACTCCAGATCTGTCAAAGGGCCTGATCCTGCAAAGTGCTGAGGACCTGCTGTCGTCGGGGGGGTGCTCAGTGCCCTCGGAGGCGGCGGTGCTCGCTCGGGGCAGCCTGAAGCACAACCTGTGTGCTCAGGCAGCGCGGGCGCCCGCAGCCTTCCCGAGGAATTCGCACGGAAAGTAAAACCAATATTGGATCCATTTGACGCTTTACTTTGGCGCCCACTGGTTTCTGCGTGTCTCCTTCTCTGCTGGTGGCCCTGATCTCATCTGCCTCGCTGGAGATCTCCCCTTTGCTTGATATTGTGTGTCTTCCAGCAGCCTTCCCACCCCAGCGCCCAGCCTGCCCCAGTGGCGACGCCTGAACTATTAACCTAATGCTGGCACAGACCTCGACGCAGTCTGTCGTTCATTGTTCCCCCTCCCCAAAATGTGCTAACATGTGTCATGCAATATTTTTCTCTTGGGTTTAGGTCCCCAGGATATTAGGAAGACTTGAGTTTGGGAGGGGAGATCTGCCCAGGGGAATGAATATGTTTGCTTGTAGGTTTGCTCAGCTCCTTCAGGGCATTACCACGGGTGTGGGCTCCCCTTGCTCAGCCGGCTCCAGGGGGGTGCCCGGTGGATGCTCCCTGGGGAGCACAGGCAGCCCCGGGGCCGGGGTTAGTTGTCCCACTGAGCTTCAACTCCTGCTGTCCACGGCGGAGCCCAGGCCCCCGTGCAAGGTGGGCACCATGGGGAGCTGGTGGCGGTCCCACAGCGGGAACCTCCTTGCTTAGTCGTGCTTCAGCACACCGGGACAGGGGGCCTTGCAGCCAAGGTCTGAATCAGGTGTGTTTCATGCTGCAGCTTTTGTTTGTGTCGTTGTGTCGTTGCAAAATGGTGGCTGGCGGGGCTGTGGCCGTGCCATGGTGAGGTGGCAAGGTGGCAACTGCCAGCAGCCAGCCTGGCTCTGGGAGATCCCAGAGGAGAAGCCGAGGCAATTTTCTGAGAGTACTGCCACCTTGTGTCAGAGCATCCCTGCACTGTGATAGTGCCACGGCCTGGCACAGACCGGCGGCTGTGCTGCGAGATCGAGAGATCATTTTATGGCCCGAGGTAGCTGTTGGCACTGCTGGCTGTCCTCCTCGGTCGCGCTGCGCTCGCAGCTGCAGCGGCAGAGCCTGTCCGTGCAGCTGTGCACAGCGCTCCCACGCATCGGCCAAGGGCGACTGGGAGAAGCAACCGTTTCCCTTCGGATCTTGGATGTCCGTAGCACAGACTGGACGTCCAGGCAAAAAAGGAGCCTGGAATACCATCAGCAGTCACATCTAACAGCCAATTGCTCTGTGCGAGATAGGAAGAGAGGCCAGAGGAATTTTTTGTTGCTTTGTTTTTCTTTTTTAACCTGAAAGGTCAATTCCAGTTCTTCCCATCCTTTCCTCTGTGCCCAAACAGATTGTTCAGAGCTGCATGCCTCCATCGCGCACATTCTGTACTACATTAGTTTAATGGCACTGTCACTATGAATTGCAAACTTTCTCAGCTCCCCCCTGTGCTGGTGAAACATGGCAACATAAGGAACATCTGTTCTCTTACCCTTTGCTGGAAATGGGAAACATCATATTGCATTTTTGTTATTAGCCTTATTTGGATGCCAGTGGTTTTGTTTCTAAACACATCAAGGCAGCTGAATAACCTTAATTGAGTACTACAGAAAAAGCATGGTTTCATCCAAATACAGCTGCCAGCGTAATTATTAGGACAATACTAAACTTCTATTCCTGAGATCGGTTCCAGTTCCTTGGTTTTTATATTGCTCCCTTGCTGCTGAATTTCATTATAAACATCTCCACACAAACCAATCTATAGTTAGGCAGTAAACAAGTTAGGTCCTTAATTTTTGACATTAAAAAGCCAAACAAACCTAATGATTACAATGTGCATTTGAGCCTTTATTCATGCACGAAATTAATTACCTAATCTTCACTAGGAATACTGGTGCATTGCAAGCAGTGCTGGAAACTACCTTCTGCAGGTAAATCTCTGTCTTATATGACTTCAGCCAGTCCCCAGGATTTCTAGATCAAGTTCATTAATGACCACAGATTCCTGCAGCTCCTATGGAAGATGACAATATGTGTAAATGGAATCAATTAATAATTCCCAGATTTAATTATAATGGATTCATTGTTGTTGCGTGATCGACCACAGCATGCAATGGGCAATTAAGCAAAGCACATATATATGTAATTCTCTAGTCCACCCATTATATAGAATCACTTCATTACTGAGCTTGAGGGCAAGTCGAAGACCTAGAATACAGCAAGGGCCCAAACTGGCAGAATCTATTCCAGCAATTCTGTCGGTGTCTCTCAGGACTGTGAGATACACACACTCCTCACGACAGGCACACTTTTAATAAGCCTTAATGAAAATATTTCACTTTTACAATATCTCTGAGACTCTTTGGCCAGCTTACTGGAGCATTCCAGAAAACTGTTAGCAAGGTGATGTGTGCTCAGCTTTCAGTGGGTTTGCTTAGATTTGGAGAGGTCTTCGGTGAAGCCTGAAAATCTAGCTTCTGGTGGGAATGATGGGGGGGACTTTTCCCCCTGCAGATTTAATTAGGTTTTATTTTCTTTTAGACCCACAGCAGAATTCAAGGCTGCTTTGGATCGCCCATGAAGTATGTTTGGTCGAATTCCTAGGAGAGATGTGCTCATTGTCACAGAACAATTGGATCTAGTGTCACATTAGTAACAGTTTCTCTTTAAGAAACCCAGACTGTAAGAACAGCAGAGGTTTTGCAGGTCAGGATTGTGTTGTATCAGCAGAACTTTTGTGGGGAAGCTTGCACAGCACGTGCCTGCCCTGTCTGGCTCAGTCCGTCGTCTTCACAACTATTAACATTTACTCCAAATTTAAAGAGGCACAAAGGTCAGCAAGCCAAATTTAGTCTGGGGGTATCTCTACTGAAGTCAGTAGAGCTGATAAACTTGGCCTGGTATTTGCTGTTGGAAGGGCGAATATGAGAACAATTCTTAAAGTGTTTATTTTCATTTTTACAATCACAGAACAAGGCAATTTGCAGTGAAACATTGCATGCAAATTTGCTCTCAGAGCATAAGTCACAAAGGATGCCAGACACAGTTTTTGATCAAATTGGTACGGGAAGTTTCTACTGGGTTTGCGTTCATTTCTGTCTCTGCCAGTACCTCCTCTCAGAAATAGACTCCCTGGGTAATGTAATTAGTCTGCTTATTTGAAGTGGGAAATCTGAACTGGTGGTATGTGCCATGGTGGTGGCGGTGGTGGTATACACCTAGCTTTTGCTTTTTAGAACTCAGACCCACCTAAATCTTTATCATGTCCCCTTATGTTGCAGAGGTCTCCCACTTAGCGTGGTGTAATTCCTAGCTAATCAATTAAACACGTGAGCACCCCAGCGTGGTCTTGCCTATGCCTCTAGCAACTAAAACAGAGGCAAAACTGCATGTGAGTTTTTGGATGAGTTGATATGATCCAGGATAAAAGAGCAGTGCAGGCAAATGAAAAGAGCCAAAGGCTGTGAAAATGAAGAATGAGCACCATCCTGTTGAGGAAAGTTTGGTACGGCAGAGTTTGCTTGGTGCTTTGCTCGATGCATTTTATTCTATTTTAACAATTTTGCACTAGTAATTTTGCATTGGTGTGTAGTTTGTGTGCAGTGTGTGATATGCTACATTGTGATTTGCTGTTCGTTAATAGTTCCGAGTGCACTATTCGTGGGCCCTGGGTCGAGTGTTCGTTTTCCATGCGGTTCAGTACGGTGTGCTGCCCATCACCGCATTTGGAGCTCTGATGAAGAGCACACGGACCCAGGTCCCATTGGATTTAAAGGCTGGGGCCTTCTGTTTTACAAATCAAAGGGAGAAACTTCAATGCAAGCAAAGCCCCACAGTGTCCCAAGACATCAAATTGCTGGAGAATCCCCATTTTTAATATCTTTCCAAGCAGATCCATGTCCTGGGGGTGGATCCAAGACCCTTCTTCTCCTCTGACCAAGCCAAGTTCTGGGAGTTTGCCTTGGCTGTGACTCATATGCTTCCAGACCAGCGTCACCACTTGCTGTACGTGACACCCGGGGCACCCCCGACTTCCCCATGCCGAGCAGGGGTGACGGAGCCTCACGGAGCGGCTCCCCTGCACTGTGCCGGGCGGCACCCCGGCACCACACGGCTCCCTTCCGCCGTCGCAGCCCGGAGCGGGGCTGCCCAGCCGAGCAGCTGAGTGCCCCGGCGAGGGGAGCTGGCACGGCCAGCACGATTTGCTCCATCAGGGAGCGGGGAGAGAACAGGAAATGAGTGGTGACTCACAGTCAGCGCTCTCCCCACTCTGCTTTTGAGGCAGCACAGCCACGCACAGCCCCTCGCTTGGGGCAGGCTGCTCAGGCTCAGTCTAGTCCTCGGTGAAATTCATTACATCTGGTGCTGTTCGTTTCCTTTCAGTTTTTATCTAGTCTTTCTGGGCTTCCTGTTAGCACCTAACGCCAGTCGGGACAGCACAGTGCCCGCTGCGTGCTGTGAGTTTGCTGTGCAGAAAGCAGTAGGAGCTAGTGGTTGCAGCAAGGGGCTGTAGTTCAGCTAGCACAAGTTTTGGGGCATCCTCCCTGAGCTTCTCCATGTCCTTGCTCTCTCGTCCTTGCTCTTCCACGAAGCGTGATGCTCAGAGGAAGAAAAGCTGGGGCACTGAGGGGCCTCGGTGAAGCCTGTGCAATGGATCCTATATTTCTGCCAGAAAGGGCTGTGGGAAGCAAGCAGTGAAGACAAGAAAGTAATCTTTAAAATGTGGATTCTGGTTTTTCTTCTCACATATCTCCTCCTTTGATTATCTTTTACTCTCACTGATTTTATAACTTTCCCCATTCTCAGTTTACTCACTTGAATATTTTCAGCTTTTCTCGGCCTGTGAACTTCTGTTTTTATAGGGTGAGCTTGTTTGCCAGGCAGGTTTTCCTCAAACTCTCTCAGTGCCAGTAATTAAGGGATTATCATAATTACCTCACTGGTGGAGATACTGAGTATTAGCACTTAGGCTGAATGTGCCCACTTTGATTTCTCTACGGTGACGCTCAGGAGGCTGTGGCTGAATCCTGCTCTAAATGAGTAGTTTCATTAATGACAGCACTCTTAAAATGGGCACTTCTGTGTTTAAAAAGCTTTCTGTGCCTTAATCCAACCTGATGCAAGCTACACATTCAAATGTATTACAGGTACAATTTACTTCATGGCATTAACAAAACATAAAAAGAGATTCAGACTGCACCGTGAAGTGTTTAATGAGCTGTGGGTCAGATCCTTGGAGCTGGCCAAACTCCGCCGGCTGCAAGTCAGGACGCAGTGCTTTCCTTTCACTGTCCTGTGCCTGGCCCCTCACTGGCCTGAGTGCTCTGCTCCTCCCCGGCTTGGAGCTCTCCTCGGTTACTCTGGCCTCAAGGGTCCACAAGGAGCTGACACATAGTGTGGGCTCTTTGTGGGCCCTTTTCTCCACGTAGCTGCAGCAGGGACGGCGTGGCATGCTGGTGACCACCGCTGCGCCATGGTGCACGTGCAGGGGAGGTGCAGCCAAACCATGCGGATGTGCTGCCCCGAGCAGACACAGCGCACCGGCAGAGGCACTCCCGTGAATCCCCAGCAGAGCCCTCACCTTGCTCTGAGTGCTGGGAGGCAGCGACGCAGCTCTGCTCAAGCTGCTGCTCTTGTGGTTCAGAGCACCCGCACGCCCTCCGTTCCAGGCCGGTTCTCAGGGACTGCTGTGCCTTCCCACATCTGGCTCTGTCATGTTTGGCCTGAAATGGCCTTCCTCCTAATGGCAGCTTTTCCATTGCACGCAGGCTGCTGAGGCAATGATAACGTTATGTTTCCCTGTAAGCTGTGTGTGAGCAGCCGTGTCTTGTTTCACATTTCATCTGCTATAATTAAACGGGCAATGAAAACATTCGGGACCTGAATACCCTTCCACTGCGGTCCACACAAAGCTCTGACCTTCAAAGGAACTAAATCCAATCGTCAGTTTCCCTTGCAGATCATCACAGCTCGTTCCGTGCTGTGCCCTGCTCCCCTTTTAAACTGTCTGTGAAAGCATTTGTGCTCAGACAAACTGTGCCTGGGCTGCGCCAGGAAAGAGCCCATGCTCCAAGTGCACGCTTCTCATTCCCAGCTGACCGGCCCGGAGCAGTAGTTACTCAGGAATAATCTCTACCATTTCTACAGCCTTTAACTTTTGTTTGTCTTTCTGCCATAGAGGCTGTATGTTATGTATGCCATCTCCGCTTGCTTCCTGTTCCCGGCCAGCTGTGGATTGATGATAGCATCTTCAAGTTGTTGGACTTCCTCTTCTTGTCTTTAATCTCTTTTGGTTTCAAAATGGCCCCCCACATTTACGGTTACCAACCACAGCAGTCAGATAGCAGCAGCTGGTAGCCAAGCAGACAACACAGCAGATTTTAAAAACAAAAAGAGATCTGTTCTTTAGGTGATATAAGAGGATTTAGTGCTAAGATTTAGTGAAACAGAGTAATTTCTGAAATGCTTCGCAGTTAGTATCTTAAGCGTGCTAATTCTTGACGTTTTCAGGTTCACATAGGTTGCAGTTTTATTCAGTACCTGTGGGAATAATGATGACCAATAACACATTTATGCTGCATAGTGTATAAGTTCAAAATGTAGTAACTAAAAGAGAATTTTATACTGCATGGACTTACTTGGCTTGCTTGTAATAGACTTCTTCCTATCAGGCCACACATTCCTTGCCCTAAATCTCTAGGCTACAGATCAGAAAAGCAACACGTTGTGTTTAGTTAACACCTGTGCTCAAAGCCAGGCTGAACCAAGCCTAATGTAACCATCCAGTTCATCAGAAGCAAAGCCACAGGTGATTTTACTTCCTCTTCCTTTCCTTCTTCATTAAAGTCTGGTTTCACAGGGCACAGAGCCTGACTGAGCTGCAGAGCAGATGTTTTGAAGAAAGTCCTGGCCAGAAGCCACTCTGTGTCTGTTTCTGGTTGGTTTTGTTTTAAGATAGAGAGGGAAACGCACCTTATTGTATAGAAATGCTTTTTCAAGATGTATGAAAAGAACGGTCAGGAAGTGTGGAATTTCTTCAGCCAGGTGCTACAGACCTCCCCAGCTGGGAGTACAGCCCATGCCTTGCACTGGTGGAGCATCCACACGTCAGGATCATGAAGATAAGAGGAATCGATCAGGGAGCCACTGCAGCAGTCATCTACTGAAACAGGCTGCTCAGAAGTTCCGTGGCCTTACCAGAGAAAGACAGTTAAGGGTTTAGAATATTAAAACTACAGCCAAGTGAGTAATGCGAGGAAATGCTGATATAGTTTGAGATGATCAGGAGGCCTATGGAAATGATGGAGAATGTCTTCCCTGGGAACAACATAGGTAAGAGGGCAGAGGTTGTATGGAGAGCTTCTAATTTTAAACTGACTAGATACTTTTTCAGTTGTAGATGTGATTGGTAGGGAACCTAGGTGGGGTTCAAAGGGACATTATGAGGGAGAAAAGGGCAGGTTGTGGCACCAAAGGTCTGATCTCCACTTCCCTCAGCTGCTATGGCTGTGTCTGCATTGCAGACTGCTGAGCCAGGTGGCTCAGCCTGCTGTGCCCTTGCTGTCATTACTGTTGAGGGCTAATGTGTGAGAGAGGTGCACCCCAAATCGTCATCCCGGATGCCTGAGCCCAGCTGTAAATCCTCAGGAAGCTGAACTCCTTGCTTCTTCAGGGGATACTGGGGGAAATAGCTATGCCTGGATGATAGGAGAGGAACAGATCATGAACTTCTAGTGTCTGGAATTCATGCTTATCTCTCAACTGCACTGTAAGCATGAGAAAATCTTGTTTAGTGAAATCCTGAGCAGCACAGACCTTGATTACAGATGGCAGCAATGACACCCTGTCTTCTACCATTGCCTGAACACACGCCCTGTTGTCAGCCTGTTGCAGTGGGAGTCGAGCAGCAATTCTGCAGTCGAGGGGGAAGGCTCATTTCTAAGTTGCTAGCACGTACAGGGAATGCAGTTATAGTTCTACATTATTGGCATCAGAGTCTAAACGTGGGATGGTGGTAGCAATTTTTGCTTCTGAATCTGCGTATGAAATTTCTTCAGCCATTACCTATTGGTGTGCCTTCAGGATGCTGCAAGTCGTTCCTTTCCTTTCTCCAGTCACAATCCCAGATTGAAAGCTGTTTTATTTAACAGTGTTTTATTGTAACAGTTTTATTTAAGGCTGTTATTATCTGCTCAGTGTTTCATTGGGAGGGAAGTTGTGTTTATCATTCAGGAATCGTGACCACAACCAGGAGATCTATATTCAGTTCGTGATGTTTCCCCACACACTTTATCTTAGGCTTCAACCCTGCAGTGTCTGAGTGCCTTGAGCTAAAGCCCTGAGCTTGGTATGATTGGTATCATGGACTGATGGAGGACAGCAGAGGGCTTATCTTCTTTAATCTGCTATCTCCTCATATCTCTTGCTTCATTTATGAAATGGGTTCTGTGTTGTAAAAGTTACTTTATCAGCTTGGCTTTAGGGTTGTTCAAGAAACTCTGGTCCCAACCATCTTCTGTTGAAACCTTCATACCTTCTGGGTTCGGTCCAAAACCTAATCAGGATGAATCAGGCCAAACCCTCTCAGGCTCTGGGGAGAGGCTGGGAAAGATTATTCTGTGCAAGTCTGATGGCTAAGCTGTCCTTAGACTGCCTCAGAGCTACACAGCAGCTGTAGCTGGACCTCCAGTCCCAGTGTGTTTCCAGCACAGCCAGGCTCCCAGACTGACGATACGAGATTCATCCTTTGCAGCTCTCACCTGTTTCCTCTTTTTTGACTCAATGGGCCAGGATGCAGATTTCACATCCTAGACCACGTTTTGCATCCATAGTTGCCTCTTGTCTGACACTGACTTCTGGCAAGATAGCTCCTGCATCCGTTCCAGCTGGCTTTGTGGAGCAGCCCACCTGGCAGAGAGGACTCCCACCCAGGCCAGCCTGCGAGGTGAGCCCACGCCGCTCACCCAAAGCAAGGTCAGCCGCTCCAGTGCAGGGCACCACAGCGGCACACACCTCCCCATTGGGCTGCCCAGCAGCCCTTACTGCAGTGCCCTCTGTCCTTAGAGCCCTGTGCGTCAGGACAGCGATCCAGGGGGGAAGAGGCCAGTGCCTGAGCTGCTGTGCCCCGCAGTGGCAGCAAGGAGATCGATGCGGTATCGTTAGCACAGATATCACAGACACTATCTCATCAGTCTAGCCTTTAGTAAACAACCTGCGTGTTACACAGTCTTTTTGTCTCCTGGCTTTACAGAACCACCCAATTGTCCAGGAAGCACCACAGCTGCCAGCCAGGAGTGGCCAGCAGCTGTCTTTAAGCATATCTGGGTTTTGTTTTTCAAAGGGTTACTTCCCTCCCACCCCCAAACTCGGAACAGGGAGACGCCAACCAAAGGGGAAGGAGACAGTGGGCAGAGCTCAGCCTTGTCTCATTGGGCTGATACAAGCACTCCCTCTGTCCCCACCTGATCTCTGTGACCTGCTGATGCAGAAATCAAATTGTCATTGGCAATAAACCATGTTGGCCTGAAAGCCACAGATTAGCTTCTGAGAAAGCCTGATGTAACTTCTCGTTCTCATTACTGAGCCTAGAGGGAAGACACCCCCCATACGCCTCCTCCCTCCCCTTGTTCAAGGATTTCAATTTCCACGTAGCAGGTGGTGGCAGTGGACCTGACACACGTGTTTGAATGGACACGTTTAGACATCAGCCAGGTCTCCTCTTCAGGATGCCTCTCCTTTATTTCCCCATTGAGAATACGCATGTGACCTTCCAGAGATGCTGAACCAATGGGAGCTGTAAAACCTCAGCTTGCTTTTCAGCCCATATGTACTTCAGTTGCCACTGAACATTGCATCAGAAAAATATTTAATGGCAGGGAAAGAAAGAATACCCCTTCTCTGGTATGAGCAATGTATTCTCAAGAGCCCAAATCTGCTACCTTTGCTTAAGCTAAGCAATACTGTCTTATGTTATCAAAGGCTGAATACTGATTTTTGCCAAACTGGTTCAAGTCCAACCTTTCCCTGTTGGCTTCAGGAAAGGCAATCTGGATTTGTCCCATTGTTTGAGAGTTTCAAAGCAATCACGACTTCACACTTCCAAAGCCATTACATTTAATCTCATCAGTATGAACCAAACATGCAGGCGATGTAGGAACAGTAACAAATGGGGAAAGTCTGCCCTGAAAGCTCAGTAGGACCTGCCCTTATCAGCCCAGGACATATAAATCACTTTCTTTTCCAGCTCATTTAACCTTGGCCAGTGGCTTTATGCCTCAGTTTGCTCTATTTCCAAAAATGTGTCCAGTTCCTCTCTTGATGCATGGCTAAGGCTCTCTTCAATTGCTGACTCTGTCAACTGGGTAGTATCCCAGCCCCTCCTAATTGTGTAATTCTGCCTCGGTTTAAACATATTATTCCCCTTTTGCTTTCAAATGAGTTATCTCAGAAACTGCACTGGCACAGCAAGGTCCCTTTGGCTTTCTAGTTTCTGTGTACTTCCTAGAGGAACTCTAACTTTTCACTAATTTACATTCCCTTACCCTCCCCACCATCACATGTGGGGCTGCCATTTGAGTCCACAAGACACACATGCAAGAAGGAAGGAGAGACACAGTTGCTCTTTAATGTGAAAAGCTCGGAGCTCAGCTCAGTGTGAGTGGTGCCAATGCAGAGAGAAGCTGTGGAGATGCCCATTGCACGGCCCCACGAGGTGGCACGTGCTGTGGGAGTGGGGCACCCATGGGCTCCTTTAGCTCATGCCCCTGCTGTGCTCAAGCCTTTCAATCAAAATGTGGCAGAGGCACTCCCATTGCTGTCATATTTGTTCTTCAGTGGCAGCTGAGAGCTCCAAGCTGGAGCTCAGGAGTGTCCAAAGTACATTTTATGGGAACAGCAGCAGGGCGAGCAACTGTAGAAAAGGGTCTGTGAGCAAAGGGGATTTTGAGACGGGTTGCTGGCATAAGCTCACTGAAACGACAGCTCATCTGAGCTAGGCTGGTCCAGCGGTGTGGATGTTTCAATACAAAGCTCTTAAATGGACCGATTACCATTAAACCAGGCACATTCTTGAAAATTAAATCCAGGTGCTGTGTATAGTGACGTTACCTCCATAAGGAGGTAACCTCTGTCACACCGAGTCTCCGGTCTGCTGTGAGTGGGACACGATGCTGCTGTGTAGCCTCCTCGTGTGCAGGGGGGCATGGCAGAGCACTTGTACGTTCCGCCTGGTGCTTATTCCTGCATGCAAGTGTGAGAAGCTGCTGTGATTAGTACTAATGTGTTTTAAATGGAGCCCAGCGTACCGTAGGTGATCGGTGCACATATTCCAGCACAGTGGGCTGTATGAAGTAGATGGCATCATGTAGAGTGCAATTATGCAGATGTGTAGTGTTTCCATAATGTATTGCTGTTCCTGAAGACATTGTATAAATCTCTGTTTTTGCTGCAGAAATGTCCATTTTTGCTGTGACTGCTGCTTGCCAGGCTGTTTTGTCGTCTGCTCAAAGCTTGTTAGGGCTTTGGAGTGCTGTGCTGAAAAATTTCTTGGTGAGATGTGTGTTGTGAATTACAGCCCTGACAACTATCAGAGGGTGCATGCTGAGGTGTAGCATTAATATTTATATGGGAACAGATGTCTTGGCTATTAGCCAGGATACAACCTTGTTGTGTTAGATGTTGCAGAAAAAATTGTGGTCCCTGCCCCTACGAACTCACAGCCTTATATAGCAAGTATTAAAAATACTGCATTTCATTTTAAACACGTGAATGATTTAAATGGATAGGTAGAAAAAGGTTGGGTGAAAGGAAATACAGTAATAACATTTTGAACTGAGTGAAACATTTTCAACCAATGGCCGATTTACATGTTCATTAGCTGGGCTTTAAGTATTCTTTTTTTTTCCAGCTTTTTACACAGATAAACCTTAGCTATAAAATCATCTCCTTTTGTTTATACACTGAGAGTGATATTAAATAAGGATTCTTAAAACATTGTCCTGCTCTGTAGCGACACAGGGATGTAGCAACACGATATTTTAAAATATTCTTTCCTCTTCCTGGCGACACTTCTAATTCCAGTGGAGCATGACAACATCTCCTGCTTTGATAATGTCATGCATGCATGCGCCTGCTGTTAGTTGCTGGACAATGACTTCACAGCAGACACAAATGGGCAACAACTGGCAAAGCCAAAAATAAGACACTGTTTATGTTGATAAAATCTTTCCTCTGTGCTTTGTGTGCTCCTTCTGGTGGAGGAGCTCATTCCAGCTTTGGATGAGTTTTCCACTGGTCATCTGTTCGGGACAGCTTTTGAAGTCATGGTGTGCTGCGTTGCTAGAATATGTGCAGATTCTCCCAGTGCCATTTGCAGGGTGAGCAATAGCTGCCTTGGCAGAGGTTTGACGCTGCAGAAGTGCTGTGATAGCTGCTGTGCAAAGCCCTCATGATGAGTATCCAAAGGTTAAGCTACACTCTTTTCTGCATCCTCTCTTTTCTTTGTATGTGCAGCAAGATGAAGCTTGCCTCACTATTTGCTTTCCTATGTGAAGGTATCTTCTGGCAGGGCAGCACTCAGGAGCTCACGAGAACACCACTTGAAACGACACGCACTTCCTGGCTGTGAGAAGCCGAGGTCGATGGGCATTAAAACGTGCTCCCCACAGGTATGTAGACATGATCTCTGCACCTCAGGATCAGCACAGGGGAACGTAGAGGAGCTTACAAGAATCCTGCCCAGAGTGTACCATTTCTATGAGCAAATGACTCTAATCTTTGGAATTAGTAACCAGTCAAGGAATTAACTTTTTAGAATGGGTATCTGCGGAGAATGCAGAGGGGGAAAAATTTTGCCGAGTACATGAGGATCTGTCCTTGACTCTGATTACTGGTGAGGAGAAAATAAGAGAAACAATATGACCTTCCCTGACCTCCTCTCTTCCCACCATGAACGAGAGGTGAGAGGAGTAACAGCCTTCTTTTGATTCACCAGATTAATTCATCTTCCTCGGAAGCAGCAAAGTGCCATTTTGAAGCTCATAGCTCTGGTAAGGAAGCTCCGCTGGTTTTGTTCCCCAGGCAGAGCAGCAGTGGTCTCTGCGCGTCCATGTTGATGACAATCCAACAGAAAGCATAGAGAGCAGAAGCTTGACTCATTGCCATGGGTGCAAGAGCTGTTCTTTGAACCCACTGCACTCATGGAAACAGCTTTCGTAGAGAGGTGATTCATCACTGGGGAAGTCCAGGATGAGGTATGGACACCGCCTTCCCAAAAGGGACAGCTGTGATCTCTTACATGGGCTCCTCCCCTGACTGTCACTTGATGCTTCTGGGAATGAGCTACGTGGTGCAGATCTCAGGGACTTGCCTCTGCGCCGTCAGTGCTGAGTTACTAAAACTGGGCCTATCCTTGTAGTGTCCGCTCAGATTGAGGTCTTTGCCAATGAGGGCTTGCAGACAGTTTAATGAGTGTTTCTCAGGAGCCAAAAAAGACTGCATTGGGATTTCCAGAAAGACCTAAGGTTTTTGTCTTTTGCATTCTTTCCAGAAATCAGATGTACATTTGATCCACGTAGTTCAGGAGTGTCACACACTCCACAGCCTAACCTCGGTTACACAGGTGACAGCACCAAAAATTAGTTTATCACTTCTCATATAAAATTCTGAGAGATTTTGGACCACTGGTAAACCTCAGAGAGGGGCACCAGTCCTGGACAGAGAACTGCAAAAACGAAGGGTCAGAAAGAACCCATGCAGGTGAGGAGACACAGGACAATATGTGTAGTGTGGGATTGAAAGGCTTTGCAACAGTTTGTAGCACAGAAGAGCCAATTTTCAAGTGCTGGGCAGGCCCAGTAGAGGTGTCTTCTTTGGCAGGTGGGCTGAAGTTTGAGGGGTGGGGAAGAGAGGAGCACATAAGACCAAGAGTGGAAAACTCAGATTAATGGTATAGACAGGTATACGTCCACCTGTTGGGAGTGCAAATAAATAAGATACCAGAAAGAATAAGTTTTGAAAGAGCATAAAGATTTGGGGAAACACAAGGACTGTTGAAGGATGCAACTCAGAGCAGTTTACAGCGCTCTAAGTACATAAAAACCATGCTTGGTTCCAGAAATTCCTGAGCTGGAGATGGCTGGGGGCTGGAGAACACTCAGGGGAAATACTGTATGTGCTTACCCTGTGCTCATACTTTTCCCCAGGCATTTTGCTTTTGCCACTATTGGAGACAGGAGCTGGATGGACCTTTGGCCTGGCCCAGTGTGGCTGCTGTCATGTTCTTGTGCCTCTCGTGTTGTGAAAGAGTTGGAGTCCTTGTGGTAAATCCTGCGTTCTTTAGCACGAGCTGCAGGACAAACCACGCTTATCACGGCACCATTGCTGAGTCAGGCACAGAAGGGACCGTGCTGACATTCCGTGATGCTTTGTGCGCCACATACTGAACATGGCGTGAGGAGAAGACTCTGTGTTTCCCCAAAGCAGCTGGGCTCTTCACCAAGATGACTCTTACGGAGGTACAGCAAATCGCTGCTAGTGTTCCCGTCTCCTGCCCCAGGCTCCAGAAGGGTGGCAGCAGCAGCTTTCCATCTAAAAGCTTTTGTTGCTGTTTGGGTTTAACAGCAAGGCTGTTGGGTTGCTGGGGCTGCCTGGAGAGCCTCTCCTGGGGCATCCCCTCACCTCTGGCCCACTGCAGCCCGGTAGCCTCCACGCTTTGGGCTGTCAACCACAGTGTGCTTGTGAGGCTGATTTATTCTCTGAGGGTAAGGAGGGGTTGGTGGATCTGGTTGTTCCTCTCCCTTTGTAGCGTCTCGGTGGCTGGTGACAGGAGAGCTTGCCGAGCCCCCGCTCTGGACATTCTGGCTGCCTCACTCCTCCCCGGCTTCTTTGGGTTTGGTCTTCATGACTCTCTTGAGGCAGTAATTATCTCCCGTAAGTAGTGCCAGAGCTATGCTGTTTTGTCTATCAGGGCTGGCATTACCAGGAGGGGTCTCCGTTTTTCCAAGAATACTGTGGCACTTTTAAAAAATAGATATCTCCTGAGAAGGGGATGGTACTGCTAGAATCTCCTGTTTTTTTCCCGGTAGCACCGCTTGCCTCCTTTCTGCTTGTCCCCAGAAAAAGGCACTATTTCTACCTATTAACAGGTAGGAAGAAGGGGAATCTACTTCTGGAGTAAGTGGGAGGACAAGGAGGGCCAGAGCAATGTTTATACATATATAGAGTAATTTCTCTCTTGATGTGTGTGTACATACGCACGTGAACTACATATATCAACAGTACATTTTTTCTAAGGTCAATATTTTTCTCTGCTCGGGAGAAACAAGCCTTGCCAATAACTGGATTCAATTTATAAGAAACTAGGTGGAAATAATGATGAGGAAATGAGAAAAATAAGCTTTTGATGAAATAATTAATGACTAGTTGTGACACAATCTCACAGCAGCAATCCAAGGCTCAGGAAGATCAGAGGAGCCCATCCGCTGCCAGACAATGCTTACCATGCAAAGCCAAGTAGCCTCCTGTTTGCAATTTAAAATCATAACCATATACATGAACTGCAGTTGGTGGCGGCTTGTTTGTTTTAAGTTCTCTCCTAACGAAGTAGCAGCACTCCCTTTGCCTTGCACCTGAAGGAGGAATGGACCGGTGGGTTCTAAGCAGTTAAGCAGTGTGAAAGACGGGTTCAGCTCCAAAGCAGCTAAAGCCAGAAAATGAATGTTTCAACATGTGTGAATTATTCTACTGCCACCAAACCGAACAGAGCTCTGCCACTCGCAGATCTGGTCCAAAAGACTGAAACCAGTGATTCTCAGCTGCCTGGGGAAGGGGAGGACTTCTGAAGAGTCTGCAAAAGGTGCAAAGGGAAGGCAAACCCTTTGTCAGCAGGCTTGTGTTTGCTTTAAAGGAGTCCTCACCCCCTTAGCAATATTTTTATGGACCTGCAAGTGGATGAAGTTGAAAAACACTTGGCCTAAAATATATTTTTCAGAAGGCTCAGTTCTGCCCTCAGAGCCAACGTTCCCTACATCTATTACACAGAGCAGTGGGTGAGCCTGTGGCACTGGGTTCGTTTGGCTCAGGAGTCACTTTTAAAGTAAATCTCCCTGTTGTTCCCCCTCCCCTGATTCTGTTGCACGGCCCGATGGTCTCTGCTGTGCAAACTGGATTGCTCTGCCTGAAACCAGACGGGCAGAAGCGCTCCAGGAGCGCACCAAACAGGCTGCGACTGCTAGTGCTAGTTCGGTCCACGCAGCCAAGCTAGAGCTGGTCTGAAACCCCTGAAATCGCTGTGACGTAGACAGAGGGACTTCCACAGCACCATCTGCCTCTTTGCGTGCCGTTACCTGCCAGTGCCAGCAGAGCCGTGCCACCACCCTTTGCTCTGCTCCGGGGCCGAAGGCAGGCTGGTTGCCCAGGCGCAGGGGCGCGCAGAGCCACGTCTCCCTGCTGGGCTCTGGGCTTAGCTCCTCTCCCTGGGCTGCTGCGCACATCCACCATCCCCAGCGGAAGATTAGGTGGGGAGGCAGTCCACTCCTAATCACTTCCAGAGGTCCTGTTTTCAGCTTGGTCAAGGCACTGCTGAGTCATTTTCATGCAGAATGAGTTATGGCTGTGTTTAAAACCTCTTTATTACCCTTCAGTAATCCAGAGCTCAATCTTGCGTTTTTAATGTTGCCCTTCTAAAGGGCAGATTTATATGTAAAACACTTTACACTTTGGTTTCCTCCTAAATAATAACTAACGTTTTTCTTCTGAGTGCTTTATAACATTAGCTAACTAGTCCTGACAACACCCTGGTTTTCCATATGCACAGCAGAAATCTTGGATGAGCTTCTTAAGTCTGGTGTTTTCAATTCTCATGATTTTATTGTGAGTCTGGGGTGGGCTTTTTCTTCAAGTCTCAGCTCCTGGAAGCACACGATCACATGACTCTCTCACTTTTCTTTTTTTTTTTTAACAATAATTTTCTAATTCTTTCAGTTGCAGGGAAAAGCCTGAAAATGTTATCCAAATGCACTGCAAGGCTCAGAAACCAAATACCAAACAAGAAGCCAAACTGTGTTGCCATTTTTAAATCTCTGAAGTTTTAAGGCAATCTAAGCCTGCTCTGGGTCTTCACCCATGTTTTCTGAGCGCAGAGGGGCTTGGCATTAAATAAAGCTTCACATTACAAAGAGGCAAAGGAAAATAAAGTCTTAAGGGATGCTAATATTCTCCATCTCCCCTCTCTTTCTTGCTTGTTTCTGATTCTTGTCCTGCATGTGCTTTGCTTTCCACATTGTGACTGGTCACGTTCCTCACAGTGGTAAAGAAAAGCACACAAATAAATCTTTGCTGGAACAGAACAAATTTTAAATCAAATCAAAATTTTACAAATAAGATCAAGGTTTTAAACTCTTCCATCTGTTACTGTGTGCTTGTAGGATGCAATGTGCAGTGGGCCCGGGCATACAGTTTGTGACTCTCAGTGCTACTGTAACACAACCATTGCTGCTGCTGCTGCTACTACTAATAAAATAGATTTGTTAATGTTTGCAATTGTGATCATCTGGTTAGAAAGGTGCAAAAAAGCTTGCAGTAGGCTTTTCTTTCCCTGTGGCATTGCAAACCAGCTATTTCTACACTGTAAAAGCAACTGGACAGCAGAAAGTGACAAACTTACTGATTTTGTTTCTTTTACTTCCTTCTTGTTTTTATACTGACCCATTTAACTTCTCCCATTATTTCCCACTGACAGGGTGGTGGATCAGAGACTGTAACTGACTGACTATGGGACAGCAATTTAGATTTTTCTCACTAGATTTTTAGTCCTGTATAACCCTTGCTGCTGTAAAAGTGCTGTTGCTATTTTGTTTATGCATTCTGCATGGGAATCTAATACTATTTTAATTACTCTATGCATGTATTTATTCTTTAGCTGTTAGAAAATCTCTGCTAGATTTTAAAGTCCAGAGCTTCCCTGAAGGAAATATTTCCCAGCCTGCTAGATCTTAGTGATACAAGATTGTCTTGATATTAATTATAGAGCATACTTTTCTTCATTTTCTTCTGTGGCTTCTAGACAAATATTTCTGTGACTCCTCGAACAAATCCCTTGTCCCTCCAAGTTGGATAGCTGCCTCCCTCTCACTTCTGCTCAGCCGAACAATATCTTCTTCTCCTTTAAGCATTTTAATCATGCTTGCTGCTTTTTAAACCGTTCTGCCTGCTTGCTCACATGTTTACATACTGAGTTGAAAAAAAGTATTTGAGGTAGAATCAACAGAAGCAGTGGTTTCTATCTTGCGGTGTGCAGTTAATGTATTAGCGCACCTTCACATGTCAGGCTGCCAGCAGAAGCCGCGGAGGAGCTTTCCGTGCCAGCCGCATGGAGCTCTGCCATAATCGGTCTGTTGTAAGAGCTGATGGGAGAGCCAATTGCTTGTTTCAAGTGTTGACCACAAACTCATTTAGACAGGTTTTGTCTAGGAATCTAGGGATTCCTGTATTGCAGTCTTCCTGGGACCAATTCTCTGCCCACTTCCCTTAGAATAAATCTGCATGATTGTGTTGATTTTGGAAATCTTTATTTTTGTTTCAGTTTGGCATGCTCAAAGGTAGATGACCCTGATTTACATTTGCTCTTGTTGAAGGCAGTACATGCTACAGACAGAGCAGAGTGAGGCCAGCACAGAGTGCTGCTGACAGCCCCCGTCAGAAATACCGATGGAGAGCAAAAATATAAAAGAGCAACCATAGCATCTAAAGGGAAATTTTCCAAACACAGGAGCAGTGGCATACTGGAAAGAGAAGAGCTTAATAAATGAGTAAAAATTAAAGACTGATTCTAAAATGGCTGTACTGAAATTTTACACTGAGGAAAGTGACCAAGACTCTAGTTAATGAATTTGCTGATATAAAACAAGTGAATTACTATAAAATACGTAATAACTACCACAGGTTCCTTCCCGGCAGGGAGCTGACTCCTTGATAGACCCTTTGCTCTCCACTTCCAGCAGTAACAGTGTTTTCTTCTTTCAAAAGTGGAAGAGTTGGACCAAGCTGTGGCCTTGGCGCAGCTACCTGCTGGCGGCGTGATGGGGCACCTTGGCAGTGGCATCACAAAGTCAGCCTCTGAGTGGGAAGCATGCCAACACATTTCTTGGACAATACAAGTCAAAGAAGGAATATATTTATATTGGGGTTGTTTAATATTAAAGTTGGGTATCTAATCAGATGGGCAGGTTTTTTACAGGCTTCCTAGTGTCGAAGGAAAGATGGGGTATTATGTCAAAAGGCTGTGGTTACCTCATAGGGGCTGATAACAAATTTATGAACTTCTGTGCATTGTAATGAGTTTATGTACATCAGATGACTGATCGCTCATGTTGATGTGTGTATGTTCAGTAAGGGATATGCAGGAGTTTGAAAGATGAGTGGATGGAAATGTTCTTCTCCAGATCCAGACAAGCATTCAGTCTTTCAAGAAGAAAATTCAGAGGGGAAGTCTCAGCTGGAGATGGCTGCTTGCATTTCGGCAGCCAGTTAGCCTTTCTAACTTTAGGCCTCAGTTGCCTACATAAAATGGGGAATGGCACTTCTGCACCCCACGGGGTTTCTAAAGAGAACTGCACTAAGGGGTATGAGATACGGGCAGTTCAGCAAAGGAGATGGTTTGTATTTACAAGACAAACAGCCAACACAACAGGGTGAAGTACCAGAAAATACCTTGCTGAACTGAGGTCTGGGAAGGGGACAGCTATGGTACTGATCCAACCAGTTGGGCTCCTCTGTGTCATTCCTTGATAGATTTACCATGCAATTTTGGTTTGTTTTCCCCTCTCTAGCCTGTCAGAGGGTGAATCTTGTTGTGGTGATTTAACACACACCTTACAGTATAACAACTCGACAGTAGATTGAAGGATTTATGTTGCTGATTCTGGAACAAATGCGTCAAGTGCCAAATGTGCTCTCAATAACTTCCTGTGTTATGCTGAGACAGTTGGTCAAAGGCATCTTAGTGAAAGGCAAGGCCAGCCCAGAGTCATACCTGGGCGTGAGTTTGATCTACCACCCTTCATGCACTTTTATTTATTGCAGAGACAATGTGTTTCACTTACAGCTTTACTCCTTTGACAGCTATTCATGCAATTTAAATAAGCTGCACTCCAGCATTTGGACATTGACCTGCTTTCTACTTGTTTGTTTAGTGAAACTGCCGCATAACTGACCCAGCAGAGTCAGGAGTTATAAACAAACTTTGACTGCAGAGTGTGTGTTTAGTTCAGCTTTCACCTTGACACAAAGCCTTTGCTTTCTGGAGGAGCAGAGACACTCTCCAGAATACATCAGGACAGTGCGCAGTGCACACCAAGAGCGTGCACACAAGCTCCCCTGCAGGAAAACACAACTAGGAAAAGGAAGCAAACAAAAACGTGGCATGCAGGGTTGGATTTTTTTCTTTTTTCTTTTTTTAAATGGAATGATAATTAACTTATTATTTGAATTCACGTATTAGGCTTCTTCATACCTTTGTGATATATAAAGCTGCTGTGAACAGGCTGGCCTAAAATCTCATTTATGTCACTGTAAATCCAGAATAACTCCCTTGACAACAGCACTTAGAGTAGATCTCCATCAATGTCCCTAATAATTAATTTGTCCTACAGTGGGCTTTTGGTCTTTGCAAGTCTGATTGTTTGTAATGTGTGATTTTTTATTTTATATTGGGGCAGAAGTATTTGCTAAGGCTGTAGATATTTAAACCCATCTAGATATCCTAGAATATAAATTCTGTTCTATTGAATATTTTAAGCTGAACAGACAGCACCTACCTTGAAAATGTAATATATGTAATACAATGTAATATAAAGCTATTCAAAGCAGTCCAACCTTTGTTGTACAAACAAATAGTTATGAGATTAGTTAGAAATGTGGTCTATGGGAAATAAGTGGCAAATGTAACTGAATGACTAATATTATTACCAGGAAATGGCCACCATCAACTGTGCAAAGTTAGCAATGCCTTTCAGAAATAAGGTTTTCAGGAACTTGTGGAGGCTTCTTGTATAGTGACTTGGAGAAGTTTTCAGGGTGCCATTGTCTACTTGGAAAAATAGACAAATCCTAAAAACTATATGTTTTCACCAGTAAATTCATTCAGAGACTTTCTTTCCCTAAGGGGATTCCCTGCAGGGGAGCTATTATACATGTTCTAGCCTGAAACTTGAGCTGGCCAGAGAATGGAAATTGTGTTTCACAGACAATTTTGAGATTTTGAAATTTGTTTTCATTCCAATTCAGAACAAAACCTCAAAATGTTGAAATTCTCCACAAAGGAAAATTCCACAAAAATAAATAGTTTTGGCTTATTTAAATCATTATAACTTTTAAAAACGCATATATTATATAAAATCAAAAATCTAAATGTTTTTTCCAAAAATTGTTGGCACTTTTTCCGCCAAAACATCTTGGTAAAAGTTATAGTTTCACAAAGCGTTTTGATTCCGACAGACATTTTTGAAGGAAAGCTACTCCATTAAATAATTTTCCATCTGAAATTCATTAGAGTTCCTACTGCCATGTTATCCAGATGTTTTGCACTACAACAGCTGTAATGCAAAAACTCTACAAATAGTCTAGCACCAGAACCATGGTCTACAGTACAGGCTTCTTATTCCGTGTTTCTGCTATGGCGAGGACTAGAAGTCCCCCCAGAGGTCTCTTTCTCCTTGGCAAGGTGTGAGCAGGAAGAAAAGAGGAGAAAGGAACACTTTCTGAGGAGAGCTTTCGAGGTCTGGGACAATAGATGTGAAGTTGCTCTTGCTGCCACCAAGCCCCCTGACACAAGAAATCTCCCTGGCAGCAGAGCTAGCAAACAAGCTACTAATCAGCATCAACACTGGCTCCTTCTGTTGAACGTAAGTGACCCACATGAGGAATCACGCTCCTCCTCAGTCACTAGTGGGGCAAAGTCCGTGGTGAACAGATTCTAGGATCCTTTGACAAATAGCAGTGTCAATAGCTTGTATCCCAGGGCTCAAAAGAGGCATTAGTGATGTGCTTTCAGTGCCTGTACTGAATTCTGGAAGACCTGTGCTGTACCAGGGTTATCTGAACAGAACTGAGTTTCATTTTTCAGCCATGTCCAAGTATGAACTATTTCCTGCATTTTCATTCTGTGCTGTCTTTCTCTGTGATTTACTTTGGTGCTGTAATGAGTAACTGCAGGCTTGGTGCTGCGAGGTGCTGGGCGCTCATAGCATAAGAAGGAGGTGCTTCCTGAGGGGGGTGATCTCAGGGACTGCAGTCTCTTGTCGCACTTGGGGAAACCAGGTTGCAAGTACATTCCTGTGAATAACAACTGTGATGTTTGTCATCCCATCTCAATTACCTGGTATCTTGCCTCATCTTGCTATCTTTCATTGGTCTGGGAACCCCAGAGCCTGTGCATTAATCCGGATCTGGGCCAGGTATCCAGCCTGCTTCCAAGAGCCTATTCCAAATAATCTTCTATGGTTACCCCTGTAAAGCATTACGTCTATCAGAGCAAACTTGTAGTACACGTTTGGAAAGGATCAGGATGAGACCCCATTTATCTTTGTCTGGGTCAGTCACGCAGATCAACAGGAGATTCACACCAACAGACGGAAGATGTGTCTCTAACTGAAGATTTCCCAAGGAGGAGCTTCAGATAATACGATAAACATTGGCCAGAGCGTGATGCATCAGTACAGCAGCAAGGGAAAGAGGAGCAACGAGGACCGAACTGTATTCATTGCAAAGGTGAAGGCAAATACCCACCCATACTGACTGCACTCCCATCCCTCCTTAGGGGCCCAGACAAAATGAATGGAGCTAAAAGACTTCACGGGTGCTGCTGCCTCTTTGCTTCTGATAAGCGAAACATATTTGGTGTGCATCACAGGCAATGACAGTGGCAGGTGATGAGGTTATTGGATGACAAACCTGGTCACACAGGTCTAGTGAGATTCTTGCCCTGTGTGCTGCAAACGCTGAGGAGGAACAGTGTTTGGGTTGCTATTGTATGTACACAAAGCCAGAATGTTGTCTGCAAGTGGGACATTTGGGCTTGGAGTATAATTCTGGAGTATGTTTTTCTCCTTGGGATATTTCTGAACTACAGTCAGCGTGCTCCCCACTAGAAAGTGACATGTAGGAGCCACCCTCTCTTGTTGAAAACTTGGTAGAACGTCTGTACAATATTATGGTCACCAAAATATGTCTAAATCTAATTGGTTGCATGTGGGATTGGTTGCTCTAATATAAAGAACTGAATGCACTGAAGACCTGCCAGAGGTTGTGGAAAAGATCAAAGAAGGTCAGATAAAAGGCCAAATGTAGCTTTAGTAGGGCAATTGTAATTGTAGCACTTGGGTGGAAGGGCTCCTGCCAGTGCAGAGCTGTGGCTGTGATCTTTCATCAGGAGCACGGAGATAGGCCTTGACAGGGTCTGCACTCGACAGCCGCGTCCATCCTCTCATGGAAACATTCTGGTCCAGGCAGCTGCATGGCTTCCTCTTCAGCCAGAGCCAATTATTCAGTGTAAGAGCTCAAAATGTTTCAGTCCTCTGGGAAGTAAAAATCTCTCTTGAGAAATGTATACATTTAATGTCTTAAACAATTGTCAGCAACTCTATAAAAGCATCCAGAAAGAGGCATCAGCCTTCCTGGTAATGCTGCCACCCTCCCATTTCCCCGGAGACTAACCACCGCAGAGCTGGTGCCATCACTTTGTGCCCTCACACAACAGCCCTGCTTTAAGGCCAGAAATTCAACGTACTGCAAAGTGGAGCCATTACAGTGCTCATTCAAAAACAAGCCCCCTGGGCGCGGAGCCCCTGGCGCCTTGCACAGGCTCTCCTTACCCCCAGAGCCAGCTGACTTGTAATTGCACAGTGCAGCTCCACAGTCCTGCTCCGTCAGGTGCAGATCCGTCTGGAGAACAGACTCAGAGGAATTCTGTTAGAATATTTCATTATGTGAGACACATTTCTACGCCAAAAAAAAAAATGCCATGAACTTCTTTTTCCATCAGTTAATGATAACAGCTCTGATGGTCGGTGTTTAAAAGCAGTGAGTGTCGCTGAGACTGGAGCAAGGACAGTCTCAGTGCAGAACTGCAGCAGGTGTCACGAAGGGAGAGCCAAGCTTCGCCCCCTGCCAAGGGCCCAGCCGGGAGAAGCTGCCCACTCTGCATTAGCTGGCCACGGGTTTATACGACACCCAAGAAACATTTCCGAGGCTCAACCTGTGCAATGAGAGATGCAAGATAGAGCTTATTAGACAACACAAGATGTTGCCATTGGGCACACACGAGGCAAAGGATCAACTCCCACACTGGGGCTTGGTCTCTATTTAAATTTTTGTGGACATAGCTACACTGGTCAGGAAAAAGGAAGGTAGCGCACCTCTAAGCAATGTAGTTATGCTGGCAAAAAGCCCCGTGTAAACAGCCGAGTCTCCTTCCTTGTGTTGTGTACCCTCTGGCAGGCTGGTGACCGTCGCTCAGGAGCACCCTCCAGCCTGGCTGCTGAGCCCGTCCTTTCCAGGTTGGCACCTTCAAGCTTGCCAAGGTGCCCCTAGGTGGGGCAAGCAAGGGAGAGGGGCCGCATCTGGGGCTGGAGTGGCACTGGGCACCCTTGTGAGGGAGCTTGCCTGTGTCCCTGCTCCCGCCTTGTCAGCAGGCACCCGTAAGGGCTGCCAGGAAGCAAGTGCGAGGTACAAAAGCAGAACCTTGCCAGACATCAGGTTTGATCTGCAACAGATCTCCAACAGCTTTCAAGGCTCTTCCCACCTGTGTGAGGGCCTCTGTATGGGCTGGCCCTGGACGGTGTAGGGCTGGTATTCCCCGATGGGCTCCAGATGAATTAGCCTCTCCTATTACATGTACAAGGAACTCTTGAGATATGCCTAAACACAAGCCCTGTAATTATGGTGTGTGTGTTAGCAAATTAGACCAAACTGAGCCAAAGGGCCTTACCGAGGTATTAGGTGATGCTGTGCTACATGCTTGCTTGCTGAAGGTGCTCATTGGAGAGGGCCCTGCCACGAAGTGTGCGGGGAGGGCAGCTGGCTGCCCACACTGTCCTCATCCCTGCCCAAAGGCCCTTGATGTCCAAGGGGATGAAGTGTTGATGGACTGAGGGCCCTTAGGCACGGGCACCCTTGACTGAATTCATGAGCACATTTTAAAGCCTTTTTTTTCCCTCAAGCTGCAGTGTGTGTTTAGACACCTGTAAAAAGGCTTTGCCCACTTGGCACTCACCAGCCTGCAGCGGCTCATTAAGGGCTGCCTGGGCTCCCGGCAGAGGCCAGGCCTGGTGCCGAGCACTCCAGAAATTCCTCTTTAGCTCCAGTTCTGTTTGCTTTATCGCCTTTGCAGAGCAAGCCACCTAAAAGCCGCCTTCTGAAGGGCCCTGTGTTATAAAACACCAAACACTCCATGGCGCTAAGTGGCGACTCAAACCAGTGTTTCCCTCCCGTGAGACGCTCAGGGCAGCTGAGGCGGTGTGACTGGAGCATCCCTGTGACCTGTGCCTGGGACTTTGCATTGCTCCGACCTCCTCGGCACGAGGCAGAGATGCCAGCACCTCCTAAGTGCTGAGAGAGAAGTCCATGACGAACAGAAGCCATGAATTACAGTCAGCCCTTTTTTTAATTAGCATTTCATTAATTGGTACTAATTTAGCAAAGGAGTGCCCTGATTAGCTTGATTAGGGCTAGAATAGAGGGGAAGGTGTGGGATACCAGGGGTCTGGCTCTGGTTTAAGGGGCCTGGGGAGCTGCTGCCCTGCAGGGAGGGGACATGCAGGTTGGTGGCTCCCGTGGGACCAGCCAGGACAGGTGAGCAGGCTGCTGCTGCCTCTGTGGAAAGCAGCCACTGTCCCCCAATCCCCAAAGGCAGTGCATTTCAGGCTGCCAGCCCTTCCCTGCGAGCAAGGAGATCATGATGCACGGGTGTTCGTGTAAAACGCTTCAAAGAGGCTGGCAGAAACCGGGGAGCCTGAGCCAGTCTCATGGAGCAGACCATTGCAAATGAGCAGTGCATAGGATAGACACCTTCAGAGGCAATCATGGCAGCTGCAAAGTGTCCCAGTGACATTCCTCCTTCCCCAGCTTCTCCCTGCTGCCATCAGATTCCTGCGCCCAGCCTGTCTGCACCCTTGACACAAACACCAGGATCCTCCCTGCTCCCATGGAAGACACTTCAGTACAACGAGCCATTTTCCAATGGCCTCTTCCTGCTGCGGCGCTGCCTGCTTATTAGGAGGGTGAAGTCTCTGCGTGGGAGCTGGGGCACCTGCCCTGCTCGGAGACCTGCCCGTGTGGCTGGGCTGCTCTGGGCACCAAGCGCGGGAGCTGAGCACTGAGCTGGCCGCTGGTCCTGCTGCCCCTCGTGTGGCCCCGGCCCCTCCGGCAGGTACGGCTCCTCCCGTGCCCCTGAACAAAGCCACCTCCCCTTGGGCCCTTCAGCTTTCACCGGGCACCTTTTCCCACTTTTATCGTAAGACAGTATCGCAACTAAGAGCTGTCGAGTTGACGCTGTGTGTATCTCGAGGACTGCTGTGAAGTACAGTTGAACTAAGACATTTCTAGCTGAAACAGTGGTCCAAAGGAAGCAGCAGTTATGTATCTGTTGTCTGATTGCTGCTTTTTTGCACCGGGGATGACTCCTTGACATTAGGCCTATGGAGTCTGCCCGTTAATAGTAGTTTAAAATGGTCAAGAGGTTACAGCAGTAAGGAATGTTAGTAAAAATGTCTCTGTGGAGTTTAAACAACCAGTATTTTAGGCAGGGCTTGGTGGGTTACTGTCCCTGCACAAACAACTAGAATGTGAGAGTCTGGGCTGGGAAATACTTAAACTGTTTGGAAAAACTTGTTTTGTGCAGCTTGAGAGTGTCCCTGGAGGCTGTGGCCCAATGCCATGACTCCTGGTAAAGGCTGGGCTGCAGTAACAATGAAGCTTTTATGGGGAAGCTGGAGTACAATCAGAAACTTTTCGGTCCCGAGGGATTATGGGGAGGGGAGTTCCTGGGTTCAAGATGTCTGGCACATTATGCACATTTCCACCAGGATTTGGGGGTGTTCTATGGCATGCAAGGTATGCAAATTGCTAAATGTGTTTTCAATTTTGCTGTGTTGTGCTGTCTTTGTTGGGTGATCATTTTTTCATCAGTGTAGCCAGAAGACAGGATGGGTTCATAGCACAAGAGGAAAAGTGTAGTTGTCTCACAAGCAGTATTGACCTATGAAAAGCTTATTATATTTTCAGTTCTCCAGCAGGCTCCTAACTGGGTGGCTCCAGATTATTCACCGATTAAACTTCCTCTGGAAAAAAGTGTCCTGAACTGAAAAGCATCTTTGGTTGACCACTCCTTGCTGAAGTGATCAGAAGTGTGTGGATAGAAACATCTCATTCCTTGTTGCTATTACCGAACCTTAATCATTTGCATGCTCTATATAGCAGATGTCAGCAAGAGGTCTAGCATCTTGCTGGACCTAAGTATCCACTCAGTCAGCATTATAGTGTCCGTTCAGATTTTCTTCAAAGGCATCACACTGCTGCTAATTTATTTGAGGGGTTTGTTACAGGAGAGAAGGCATTTCCTACTAGAGAGAGGTTCCTTTACCAGTGGTGTTAACTGCTAGAAGAAACAAGGCAGGATGGGCCCAGCAAACCAAAGCAGGAGAAAAGGGGCCGTTCCTGAAGCTGAATTAGCGCTGCCACTGTGCGTCTGTTCAGGTGTCTGGTCTGGGAGTATTAAACCTGATCCAATGCCTGTTGAAATCAATGAAGAGGTTCCTACAGACTGTGGAAGGGACCATCCAGAGGCTGAGGAGCAGCTAACCCAGCATTGCATGAACAGTTTGTTCTTCATCAGCTTGTGGTATCCTGAGCCACACATATGCCACACACACTGGGCAGCGCTGGGCTGGCCAGACCCTGAGCTCTGTTTGTCTGGCTAAGGGAAACAGGCCTCACACGAACAGGGCCTGGAGGTTGGAGGTAAATCTTGGTTTTTTTAGATGACAAAAATGTAGTTACCAAGCCGAGATTGCCCAAAGATGCTCAGACTTGATGGCTGTTGTTGCTGTTGTCTTTCCATTTTCTGGACCCTCAAGGAAGCGATCCAGTGACGAGATGGCTAGCTTCCTGATGGGGTCCCCCTGCCAGGGGCTCCTTTATCCCCCATTTTGTGTCTCTTCCCTCTTCGCTTGCTGAGGTTTCACCTCGGGCCTGCCTTCAGTTTGGAAACACTGAATAGCCCTTAATGACAGCAGCACAAACAAAACCCTATAAAGGCGGGATTTGTGATTTACATGGGGTTAATTACCACAACAAGTATGTTTATTCACTTCTCTAATAAATCCTTAAGACAGGAACAAGTACTAGCTTGACCAGATTCATCCTGCGCATCCATTTCTGTTGTAACCATTTTTGCAAATCTGTGTGTGCAGGATAGAGAAAAAGAGACAAAATATCTTCCATCACTCAGGCAGTAACTCACAGCTCATGAGCTCTGTGCTATTCAGCCTGCTAATGGCATCAACATTTACTTCAGATCTTCTGGTGTAAAATTGACTTTATCTTGAATTTGCTGTCTTTTTTTTTTTCTTAAAAGAAAGGAAATCAGTAGATCATAAGTGAATATTAACTATAGCAGCGTGACCTATTGCTCTGACACCTACTTGCCACAGGAGGAATGTGAGGTCCACATTTGTCTCTGCTAAACTAATAAGATCTGATCATTATATTCACAAGGTTAAAAACCTGCAGTGGCAGGTGCTGGGTGCATGTCCAGGCCCTGCGGTGTGAAGCTGTGCTTCTGCGAGGGTACTCCGAAGTCCATCACTCGCTCAGATATTATTGATGACAGCAAATTAAAGATTCACATCATCTAATAGAATAACGTGGTTTCATCAGTCTGATTTACAGGAGAGGGAACGGATGTAGAGAAGAGACCAGTGGCTTTGGGAGCTTCTGTTTTTAGGTGATAGACCACTGAGTGACTTTATGGGGACCAATATTATTAAACAGTGTCCCCGATTCAATTGCATTCTGATATATGCAGGTTGCAAAAAGGTTTTCTTCAGCTGTTGATTCAGCTTAGCTTTAGCTGTCCTTTAGGTTTCCAGTGGCCATATAGATGTAGGGTTGACTGCAGTGTCCCTGATTTGCTAGGAAAGTATTTGGCTCAGCGCTGTACCAGGCAGGCCCTCCCGCCGTTTCTTAGGAATTTGTGTCAGATAGAACATTTCGTACAATGCAGAAGATTTTGTCACCTTGATTCAAACGAAGTTGTTTGTGTTAATGCTTAAAGGTAATGTGAGACAAGGCAAGCTCTTTACTTTAGAACATGCACTGTGCCATTGATGTACGCAGTACAGTAAATATAGCAAACAAAGAGTCCACTGTGGTATTTACACCCACCGCAAATACATTTGCAAAATAGGATTATTTGCAATCCAATAAAATAGTAGTGCTTTTAAGGCAGAAACCCTGTGTGTTCAGTGAAGTGTGCTCCTCAACTTTTCTTACCATTTGTCGACCCAACACATTCCTCCCCATTTTTTTTAATGCCTTCCATTAATAGTTAAGAAAAACCTAGGGAAAACAAACACTCTTTTCCTGATTGTTTATTCACCAGTCTCTTAGGAACCATAATTACGTCTCCCAGGAATTGTGTGTTTTATCATACTGTATATCTTAAAGAGCCACTTTAGGTAAAATAACAAGGAGTGCCTTATGAAGGAAAATTGGATTCATTTTAAGACTTTTTTAACCCTCCAAAGAATGGCTCTTTGTTTACTTCTTTAGTGCATGTGGCAACTTGCCCAAGTAAATACTATGCTGCATAAATACCAGAGATTGGTATTTATGATATTACATAAACATACTCTGAATAATGACTCATTGTTGCAGTGAAGAAGAACACAAGCAATATACATTGCAGTCAATGAGTTATTTCTCGTCACGGTATTAAGTGGCACTGGAGCGTTGTAGTACAAAATGACACTGAGATTGGAAAGGAAAAGTCCTATAGCGTTGTTTAGCAGATCCGAACTTACAAAACAAGAGAGAAAACAGCCAAAACAAGAACATGATGAGGATAAGAAACACAGCAGATTAGTCATCAATATGCAGGGGTAAGAAGTCAGTGGTTAGGTATATTTTGGGGTTGACTGGCAAAAGGTTTATTGCTCTTTAAATGGAAAACTCATCCAGTACGTTTATAACACTGTTACAACAGGGAGCTGAGCCCTCAGGTTCATAATCCTGGCCCGTAGCGATGCTCCGGTCCACTTACAGCAATGGTATTTCACTCATGGAGCCACACTTTCAAGTGGCTTTATTTCTCAGTCTTAGTCCATCCAGCTACACTTTTGTTAAACCTTTACCCACACGTCAGAAAAATTGTGCATTTGCAAGGATTTGTGTGAACAAAAAATGTCACTGTGCCACACTTTGCGTTACTGCCAAATGATGGCTCCCCTCCTACTTGGGTTTCAGATCTCAGAAATCAAAATCCCAAAGGGAAGATGCATATGCCAAAACTTCTCTTTTAAAGCCAGTGGGGTGTTAACAAGTTCTTTATTTTTCAAATCCATGGTTGTAGTCTGTCTAGTCCAAACAGCAAAAACAAGATACACTCAAATTCTCAAAGGGCCACTGAACCATCCCTTTAAAAAGGATGATGCGAATTATCACCTGTAATAATGCACAAGCCTAAAATGTGATTTTTTGAAACTCTACCCTTTCCCAGAACTAGCCACAGACCTTCAGGAACAGCAGAGAAATCCTGAAGGCAGAGCGTGTCTGCAAAGCAGGTGATTGATCCTCCTAAAATGCGGAGGTTTGGGGGTTCCCTGTTATGGGAGCACCCTACTTCATGTCTACAGGCTTGCATGTTGTGGCAGAGAGGGGGCTTCTTGTATTTGCTGGGTTTATTGTCAGCAGAAGATATTTTCTCCCTAGGTGTGAACAAAGGAGTGAATAAAGGAGTACCCCTATTTTCCTACTGAAGCAAACGCCCCTCCCACTTGCTCACCTGAGAAGATGGCACTGGATGTGCCCAGCAGCTTCTGCAAAGTTCCTGGGTTTATGGAAACCTCTGTGCTACTGCATGGTCAGTAGCTGTTTGTTGTGGTTATTAAACTGTACCTTATTCCTCTAATTTTAACTTGTTCCTGGTTTTACTTCTTTAGTCAAAACCCACCACGTTTAAGCAGAGCTGTGTTTTGATGTGCTCCTGGGTGCCATGTGCTATTCCATCTCGCGTGCAAGGCCTTACAGAATAAATGGAGCATTCATTGACTTTTTATCCCTTGTGCTTTACATGTTTTGTACAGACTAAGAGGGAACGCAGGTGATAGGAGAACAGAAGGCTGCTGGTCCACAAAGAGCAATGATTAAAGGATGTGTCCTGGGCCAGGACCCAAATGCATGGCATTAGTTTGCTGAGGCTCTGCTAGCAAGCCTGGGAATGACAGTGATGCTCTCTGTGCCATTCTGGATGACAGAAGATTTATGCCTGAGCCACTTGTAGACAGCTGCTCAAAAGGCTGCAGGCTCAAGCAGAAAGCTACACCGTCCAGGTATGTCCCTATTTTCCCAGACAAAAATGGAGCAGTAATGTATGTCAGCAAAGTTGAGAGGACAAGAACTGTGGTCAAACATCAAATTCAGTCACAATTATATTTTGTATTATTATTATTAAATCAGTGATGCAGCCCAAAGCTTCCTAAAATGCAGAGGTTTGGGGGTGCCCTATTATGGGAGCACCCTATAGTGTGCTATAGTGTGCCTGGTGCTCTTCAAACATGTCTTCATGCTGAGACATCACTCCTTTATTTGAATTTTGAAGCCGTGCCTCACCATTAGTTATCTCAAAGCAATTACTGAAACCTGTGCCAGGCAACCTTAACCTGAATTTTTCTCTCCCTTTGTTTGGGGTCTGCTATTCTGTCTTCCTGGGAGCTTGGGAGATGAGATGACAAGCTAAGGTCAGCACCGAAGCCAGATTACACGAAGCCCCATCCAAGCCCCACAGAAGTCAGTGGGAAAGCTTGGGTGGACAGCTGTGGTTTTGACTCAGGCCCAGAGATACTAGAAAATAACAAAGGGGACAGAAGGAAATAGCTTGGTCAGCTTTGGGGGTTATTCCTCATGTCTTTTAAAAGGGATAAATACGTGTTTTTTGTTATGAATTTCTGTGAGAATAAGTTTGTCCTCCCAGTCAACCATGTCTCAGCAATGTGCTTGTGTGATGATGGCAGAGCAATTCTGAGCTTACAGGCTTTAACATCCTTTTTCAGTATAGTTCATTGCAAGGAAATGTGAGTAACCTATCTCCTCTCAAAAATGCTTGTCTGCTCTGCATAAAAAGCATTCATATACTTTGCATAAACCTGAGGATCACACTGACAAAGAATCATAGCACTGCTTAAGTAGTTAATTTGGTTACTTATTCATTTAACTGTATGTGGATCAAGACATTTTTCCGTGATCTAAAGCGAGTGCCAAACCTCTGATTGGTTTGTAACTCTTATTTTGTCTTGTCTCATTCTTTTGTTTCATACAAAAGGATACAGACGTAATTTCACTAACAACTGCTTTGAAAACAGCAGCCCTCTGTGGCACCTCCCAAAGAAGAAAAGACAAGAGATCGCATGTCATTACTTTATTTCTGCATAAGTAAACTGCATGCCCATATCAGCACTCACTGTGCCTATAGAAATGCACAAGAACAACACATTTCTAGGCAAAATGCACATATGTGAGCCCAGTCCACATGCAGCACTTACAAATCAGGCTAGGGTTTATGCTTTTCAGAGGTTCAACTATCTAAATAAAACAATTAGGTTTTAGCTCATTTCCCTAACTGTATTGCTGCACAAGGCAGATGAGGATGGGACAAACTCAGCACATAACATTTGTTGTAATACCTTAGAAAGGGGTCTTACAACTTGAAGATGATACTGCAGCCATTCAGTGGTGCAGCTTCCTTCTGCCACGTATGCAAACATTGCGAATCCTATCTCATCATTTCACCCACTGTTGTCTGCATAATGATTGGCATTTTTCAGATAGCTTTTTATGATTTTTTTTCAAAGATTTTTTCTGTTATTTTGTTGATCAGAAAGCAAAAGACAAATAAATCTGCAAACCAGACAAGATCGAGTGTTAATTAAACTTGTCTGACAAGCAAGGAGTTGACATTCAGTTACCAAAGCAAGAGACCCATCTCTTTCCTTGGCCAGTTCAATATCAGAATCTTTGGGTCCCTACCCAATATACCTTCTGTGCAGAAGATGATATGTCTGCCTTGCATCATAGCTATCCTGAGGGGTAAGAATGGTTCAGAGTAAGGATTTTATTCTCCACAGTTAATATTTGAAAAATGTGTTAAGATTCTCAAATTAAAGCAATGTATGGGCCACATCCACAAATACATTGCGTTAAGACGCACATAGCTATAGATGTATGTAGACAGCAAAAAAATGCAAATTTACTTCACTGAACTTTGTACAGTTCTGCACAATGTTAAACCTCATTAAAATTCAAAATCACATTTTAATTCTGCAGTTCAGTAAATCACCAGCAAGGCACACTGTGCCAGCACTGGAGTATCGCCAGAAGAGCTGAGGATTACCCCAGACAGAAAGTGGTGGCTGCAAAGGAGGTGTTGGTAAGGGAGATGACACTGAGATGGAAAGCATGCGCATTTGAAAATGGGCCCAAATATGCTCCTTACCCGAACACACAGGAACTATGTCCTTTTCCTCCTGCCTGCCCTGTCAGAGGGCAGGAGTGTCACCTTTCCTGCCACCCACTGCCTGAGAGCAAGGAGGGCCAGGGGTAATTAGTTAGCATTCAGGTTTTGTCCTGGCTTCATCTGGTTGTCACCTGCCCTATTCCATCTGGGACAGGAGCCACTGAACCACAAACATTTTCATGCTCAGCACAACCCCGTGCTAGCTGGTTCTCTCTGTCCAGCGGTGCAGGGTGCCCCATGCACCTCATTCCCCACAGGTCTCTGAGTGCATTTAGCATCTCTGTGGTCTCTTTTCTCTTTGCCACATCAATCTCAGATGTGGCCTCCTTTGATTTCAGCCAGATACCTACTTGGATGTAGGGCTCGAAGTGTCTGAGTGGCTGAGTGTAGGTGAAAGAAAAATGAACAAGAGAAGCTCCCTGAGAAAGGGCAGACTGAAGACTATGTTGTCAGTTGTATGTAGATATATAGCTTCTCCTGGCATTGCTTCTAACTGCTGGGTTGTGGTAGGATTATGCTCTTGAATTTCTAAATAGAAGTAAGCTGAAAAATATTGCTTTTTCACCTGATGCTGCGCACCTGATGCAGATGTTTGTGAAATGACTTCAGTGTGGTTTAATGTAAGACCAGATAAAGGACCAGATAATGGTGCTCTGCACCATTCAGGGCTTGGCCAATCTCTATGTTCAGTTCACCTGCCCAACTTCACTCCTTGATAAGCAATTTAGTAGAGGGTACCTGAAGAAAAGCCTAGTACCAGTGGAAAAGGTGCTCAGTAGCTCCATGAGAGACTTTGTGTCAGAAATATCTGAGAGCAGTCACAGCTGGATAATAAAGTACAAAAATGGCCTGGATTCCCCCATAGTAATGTACAGTTGCTACTGGTGAAAATACCAGAACCTACAGTCTTTCAACAGCTGTACTTAGTAGTTAGGTGATATATTGTGCAATACCACAAGTATCAGTGGATGTATAGATAACATATTTAGTGTGCTTATGTGTTACCCGGAGTATTTTCTGTATTTTCTGTAAAATCATTAATATAGAAGAGTTTGTCTGAGAAAAAAAAAAAAAAAAGATCCCAATGTTCTTGTCAGATATCTGAGTGAATCACCAGTCATTCCTGCTCACTGAAGAATTCAACTGATTTTTTTCTTCTCTGCAAATGCTCTAAATTCAACCTGTGATGTGAAGAAAACAGGCAGAGTTTTTTCATTCATTTGCATCAGTGTGCTAATAAAGATTCTCCAATCGGATTTTATCGGTCAAGATGATTTATTGCATTGCTGCACGAGAGCAAGTGGAATTCAGGTCCATCTCCCATGCCTGTGTTTGAATCTCCAGTAGTAAAAAGTTTTTTCTTTTTTTTTTTTTTTTAAAAAAAAAGCTTGGCTTTTGTCAAGCATGCAGTTTTGACTTGAAGCTGGGTCTGTTGATTGAATTCCATTTATTAACCACTTTATTCCCGTAACTTTAACTACCTTTTAATAAGAAAACTGAGATCAGCCTCATTGATTATATTATATGAGTCAGAGACGTGTAAAGTGTGATAGCTGTTCTCCTACAGCCACAAGCAGCCAGCTGGTATTATTTATGTACCATCGACAATGGGACATGCTCAGACTTGAAGGACTAGTGCTGACCTTCCCTTGCTAATCATTTATACACTCCTTGTTTTGAGTGCTCCACCTTAAGGTTTCTCATGACTCACTTTCTCTCTGGAGTGAACAAATAAATCCTGAAGGACTCTGCATGCTTCCAAGTGTGTAACCTGTCCCCTTGTACTGGCCTTGTTCTCAGCAACAGAAGCTCTCCAAGTACTAGTGCTATTTATTAAGGTGTGACCTCAGAGCCATAGGACTTTGAGAGCTGAGAGCATGGTGGTGTTCAGGTTGGTTTAGGCTTCTCCTGAATGAATGCCAATCCAATGCTCTCATGGGTGCTCTGAGGGAGGGTAAAGCTCCTCTTCAGTCTCTGGAGACAGGGAAATTGGACATTTGTAGTTCCCCCTCCAAAAAGGAAACCTCAGACATTCTAGCAGATACTTTGACTGGAGTCAAAGGCTTATTGAAGCAAAATCAAACCTGCTTCTATCTCATGAGGGTGTATGTATATATATACAATATACATTATATTATTGCATATACGTATGTACATGATATATATACATCTATGTGTGCATATATAAACATACATGCACTTTTAAAAACCATTTCTTCTCATTGTACATGGCTAAGAGCTCTCACCAATTTAAGGGCCTTCTATGATGGAATGACTACATCAGTGGACAAGGGAAAAGCAACTGATGTCATCTACCTGAACTTCTGTAGGGCCTTTGACATGGCCCCACATAACATCCTTGTCTCTGTATCGGAGAGATGGATTTGAAGGGTGGACTGTTCAGTGGATAAGGAATTGGCTGGATGGCTGCATTCAGAAAGTTGCAGTCAACAGCTCAATGTCCTGGTGGAATCTGTGACAAGTGGTGTCACAGGAGTCCATACACAGGAGTCCATACACAGGAGTCCATGGCCTCAGGAGTCCATACTGGGACCGGTACTGTTTAATATCTTTATTAATGACATAGACAGTGGGATCAAGGGCAGCCTCAGCAAGTTTGCAGATGACACCAAGCTGAGTGGTACAGTCAACACAATGGAAGGAAGTGATTCCAGCCAAAGGGACCTGGACAGGCTTGAGAAGTGGGCCAACCTGAACCTTGTGAAGTTCAACAAGGCCAAGTGCAAGGTCCTGCACCTGGGTTGGGGCAATCCCAAACATCAGTACAGACTGGGTGATGAATGGATTGAGAGCAGCCCTGTAGAGAAGGACTTGGGGATATTGGTGGATGAAAAACTGAGTTGGCAGTGCATGCTTGCAGCTCAGAAAGCCAATAGTATCCTAGGCTGCACCAAAAGAAGTGTAGCCGGTGGGTCAAGGGAGTGATTCTTCCGCCCTGCTCTGCCCTTGTGAGACCCCACCTGGAGCACCGCATCCAGCTCTGCAGCACACAGCACAGGAAAGATGTTGACCTGTTAGAGCAGGTCCAGAGGAGGGCCACAAAAATGGTTGCAGGGCTGGAGCACCTCTCCTACGAAGAAAAGCTGAGAGCTGGGATTGTTTAGCCTAGAGAAGAGAAGGCTGCAGGGAGACCTTATTGCAACCTTCCAATACTTAAAGAGGGCTTGTAGGAAAGCTGGAGAGAGACTTTTTATGAGGGCATGTACTGATAGGACAAGGGGTAATGCTTTTAAACTGAAAGAGGGTAGATTTAGATTAGACATAATGGAGAAATTCTTCACCATGAGGGTGGTGAGGCACTGGAAGAAGTTGCCCAGAGCAGTTGTGGATGCCCCATCCCTGGAAGTGTTCAAGGCCAGGTTGGATGAGGCTTTGTGCAACCTGGTCTAGTGGGAAGTGTCCCTGCACATAGCAGGGGGATTGGACTAGATGGGCTTTAAGGTCCTTTTCAACCCAAACCTTTCTATGATTCTAAGTTCACTCAGTGCCTGGGCACTTTCAGACATTTTTTAATTGAAGGGAATGGTAAATTGAGGAGGCCTATTTCTGGGTTGCTCAGAATGGCAGACCTCATACTGGACAGTCAAATGGTGAGGGTGCTGCTGGTAATCCTTATCCTCTCCGTATCAACTGGTCCATCTGCTAGGTGGGGCTGCTAGTGCTGACATCCCTACTTACCTTGCACTGCTTTTGGGAGAAATAAGCCATAAATGGTTGCAAATGCTTTGAATATACAAGTGTAGAAGGGTGAATATTATGAATAGTATGACTATATTATGGAATATGGGAATAATGGAAAAATACCAATATTGTCATTAATTAGCTGTCCATAAGCAGGGTGTTGAGTTCGAGAAACTTAGAGGAACAGACAGGGCTGAGATGAGAGGACAATAGGTTCAAGAGGGTGCAAGGAAATTCTGTCTTTCCTTTGTCCCTTCCTCATATACCTCTTCCCCAAGAGGAGTTGCAGGGAAGTCAGGATGACCTGACTGCAAGGTCTGCAGAGAGCTATGGAGAGAGCTAGTCTTTGTGCATCAGGGTTGGCTTGGCTGTGGAGTCAGAGGTGGAGGGGAGGGAGGAACATGTTTTGGCTTATGTTCCAAAGTGTGGGACTGGAGCTTAAGTGCAGGGGCTTGGGATAGGCTAGTAAGAGTGGGGGACACATCAAAATGTCATCATAAAGGAGGGAGGATTGATCTACCATGCTAAGAGCACTGCTGGCCTCATGGTCCCTTGTTGAGACACATCTGATGGGAGAGAGCTTCACCACAGCAGTCACAGGGGAGCAATGTTAGGCGCTACGGGTTGGTCCAGCATGAGGGAGTAACTTAAACTGCAGGGGTGTGATGCAGAGAAGGATGTGGTTCTTTTAATTCCTTCCCCTTGTCCCATTGTTTCCTTCCCAGGCGCACACAAAATCTTCCTCTGCCCCTCCCTCCCAGCTCAGCTTTTCTCCTCTCTTTGGCTGTCCCTTTGTCCTTTTCCTCTTGTAGAGCCAAGCTCGCCAGCATATACCCACACCCAGTGCAGTAGGGACTTTCCCATACTGAGTTAAATTGGCCTTCTTTTGGCTATTTCTCACTATCTGGGACCCATATGTCAAGCAAAACAATCGTAAATGGGGTTAGTTCATTACTTTGGCAAGGGGTGGCAGAAAGCATGGGCAGGAGTGGGTTCTTCAGAAAAGGTTGTATTTCACAGCTGTGCCCATTAGTTGTGCTGGGGGACTCATTTTCATGAACTTACAGAGCCCGGTCACACCACAAAGCTGCACATGGGAGCCCAGGTTATGACTCTCCCCCACAGCAGGCAGAATGAAGCTGGGAAGGTCTGGGACCGTGGGCATGCAGGCAGATCTCGTGTGCCCGGGACATAAAGGACATGGCCTGTCCTGCCATTAGGTTTTAGAGCCAAACTCTTCCTGGCTTCAGAGGGTGCTGAAGAACCGCACAAGGTCAGGGCTAAATCACATCACCAAAATATGAATTCATATATTCATGCTAGAGTAAGGCTGGTGCAACAAGACAAAATGGAATAATGTAAAAGCTACGAGCCAGAGTGCTGAAAATACCTCAGCAGCCCCACAGGAAAGCACTGGTGAACTCTACTGTCAGATTAATCAGGGCGTTTTCTCTTTACCACAGGCATGATCTTAAAGCTTTTCTTTGTATGCTGAAGATGCCACTTCTGACACTGAGAGGTGCAGTGCAGTAGAGCTACATCTTTTAATGGAAGTTCCCAGGCTACATGCCAGTACTCTGCAAACAGATAAATTTATGGTCTTTCAGGTACAAACAAATGTGATTTGTGATCTAGAGGAGGATGTGGTTCTTTCCACTCCTTCTCCATGTCCCCTTCTAAACCATCCAAAACACACATGAACATGGCCCAGCGATGTAATCTTCCCAGGGCTGGTCAACAATATTCCTATTCTAAATTGCTTGAGTATCTTTACAAAAATTAGTAAAAGCCCAGCAAACACAGACTGTTAATCATCCTGTAAAATACTAGTCTAGCTTCACTGGTGTAACTCAAAAAGTCCAGCAATTGTAAGGCTTATCTCAAATCTCTGCTGCTGAACCTGTGCTCTTTTGTCACTGACTCCAATTTATAACTGTGTTAACATTGAACAGTTTGTAAATTTGGAAAAATTCCTCTCTCAAAATTTGAAATCTATTTTTCCTTACTGATCTTGTACCAAAACAGACAGTAGTCACACTGAAAAAGGACCTGACTCTAAGTAAGTCCATGTACTGTGCTGAAAAAGTACATCTCTCCAGACAGGTGCCGACAGCCCTGAACTTGCTTTGCCCACGCTCTGCGATGTTTGGACAGATGCCGGCTCTACAGCTGTGTTACGCAGCGCCCAAGCCTTGCTATGTGCGCTCAGTCAGACCAGGCAACTGTAGAACAACATTTTTCAGAAACCTCCTTGGGTTTGACAGTGAAGAGCATGACTGCTCTGTGGTCTTGTGGTGCATGTGACAATATGCCCACGTTCACATGTACAAAGCCGGCTGCCATCTGTGTTGCAATATTAAAAAAAAAAAATAAAGGCACATTATGTCCAGCAACAGCCCCAAGGTGTGCTGCAACAGGTGTGCCAGATGCAGTGATTTATAATGAAGTAGCAATTTATAGCCCTGTACTTCTGACTGTTTTCTGTCAGCCAGCTCGGAGAGAAGTATTTGTAGCATTCTCGTTGGTCCCATAGTTCATGGCATTATTTCTCTGGGACTGTAAACAGCGGAGTCCTTGTCATATGAGTGTGGGTACTGTCTGATTTTTTCCCCTCTAATAATAATATAAAGCCTATGTGTATTAGTGGGGGGGAGCGAGAGATGCAGAAACTGCTGTATATGCAATATTATTATGAAGTCTTGTGCTTAGCTATTTCTCTACCTACCTGATAATATACTGTATGGTTTTGTTCACCTCCTCCATTCAAGGATCTGAAAATGCCTTGTAGACCAAATTTGTGGGGACCAGTAATATTTTTATTAGACCAACTGATTGTTTGTTTATTTGGAGGGACAGACCTCTGGGTTTGGGTAACCAGTGCATTGTCCTTTCGCTCTGCCAGGCCAGCAGGGAGGCAGCCAGTGCCACATCACTGCTGTGGCGAGGCAGCCTGCAGCACTGAGCGCTGAGCTGGCTTTCTCAAGGCTGCGCACCAGTTTTGTGAGATCGAGACAGTTCTGGCCCAGGACGCCCAGTCTGTACCAAAAGCCCATAAAAACACACTTTCTCCTGTTGTGGCCAATATTGTCTCAGCAATATTTTGGATTTATTTTGGATTGCTCTCGTATAAAACTTTTTTTTTTTCCTCTGGGCTGTTAATGTTAGCACGTTGTTTTCTATCAACCTTCTCCAGAAAATTTAAGTTATTCTGAAAAGGGAATTAAGTAAGGAAGATTTACTACAGTTTATAAAAGCCAGCACTTGCAATACACATCCCCAGAGGAATGCTTTGTGATCCAAAGTATCATTTCATATCATTGCATTGGCAATACTTCCTTAGTCAAAGCCTTTCCTGGGATATTAACATGGATTTAATCATAAGTTAAAACAGCTAGCAAGATAAAACTTGTTTCTAAAAGTGGGTTGATTGGAAGTAACATCAAGTCATTTGTTTTCTATTTTTAGTGGTATTTTTTGCAGCATTGATTATTGTGCAGGTTATTGGTTTTGCCTCCCTTCCGATAACAAGGGCAAAATTCAGAAGCATTTCACAGTGATCTTGGTAGACCAAGAACAGGATGGTTTATTCCCCAGGTAGGATTTCTTCTAAATTCATTGTTATTGCCAGGTAGCTTCCTTATCTAGCTGTTTGTCCTGCTGTCTCCCTGGCTGTGAGTTGTTAACCTAAAGGTGATTAGAGATAGTTGCAAGGTGGCTCAAACTTTACCATCTAAAGCTGAGTTACTGCAGGTAAATGACACTTTCTCTGATTCTCTCAACAGGAGTGCCATTTGCCTTTACCATGGTTGTCTGTGTCCTTAAACCACAAACCAAAACATTTCCAGAGTCTGGCATTCTTCCCTGAGGCCTCCAGACAGAGCCATGGCTGTGATGACCAGGGCTGTTGCTTGGTGGTGCCAGGCTGAAGAAAAGCTACCAGTCGTTAGCGTGCTGTACAGATGCAGCAGAAGTCAGCCGTGAACACGGGTGAGACCTGGCCTGTCTCCATGAGCCCAACGAGAAACGTGAGTGAGCTTTGTGCAGGTGCGTGCCTCAGTGATAGCCACACATCAGGCACCCAAGGTCCCCTTCCTGGTGTGGCGTGGGGTGCCCTCCAAATTCAGGAGGCTCTCACAAGTCCCAGGCAAGATGAGGCTTTAGAGTAGCAGGTGCATTTTAGAAACATGGGATTCAAATTACTGGTTATCCCAAGCTTGCTGCCTACCACAGACTGCCCTAATAGATACATGCCTATAGTCATCTCTGTCACTGCCCTCTCTAAGTACACAGAGCATTGACCTGGCAGGAGCAAGCCTGGGTCAGGCACGGTACTGCCACTGTCACAGTGTCCAGAGCTCTCCCAGGCGGTGGAGCAGGGCTCCTCTGCCCAAGCTTGCACTGAGGTCATGGAGCAAGGTGAGCCCAAATGCCATGCCAAAGGACATTTCTATTTCTAAGCAACCTGCTGTGGCAGCGGCTATGTTACTTGCAAAGGAAGCTTTTCCTCTTAAAGATTTTTTTTCCCTTTCTTTCTAGTTTAGTTAAAGTGATTGTGGGTGTAAGTGTACAGCTGGCTTCTGTATAGAAGAAAAAACACAGCACTGACTGCAAGCAGGAGGCTGCTGCTCAGCTCTGCTGCCCGGCACAGCCGGGGCTGGCTTGCCACAGACTGGCACATCCCCATCCTCAGCCTCGCAGCGGCGGAGCTGGCTGGGGTGCTCTGTGCCAACCCAACTCCCTTCAGCCACCGCCAAAGCCCTCGCAGGCACTGCATTGTCCTGGTATCTCGGTGAGAGCCTTCAGGGAGGTGGTCTCGTGGTCCCGCAGCTCCCGGCGAGCATCCCCACCGAGGCAGGCATCACCTCGCCGCCTGCCTTGGCCGCTGGGCGATTCCTGGCAGAGGTGACTCACAGGCAGGGAACCCTGCGAGGGCCCTGGCACATGCCTGCACTGAAACGCTGCCTACAGCCTCCTGCCTCTGCCCAGCTCGCCCTTCCTGCCGCCTTTCCCCCGGGGTCCTAACTCCCGACTTTGTTGCTCTATAAACATAATAACAATAATTATTCTCTCATTGGACACATAGCCATCTTCTTTGTTTGCAGGCTTAGATAAATATCATTCAAATCATGGAGTCTGATTCATGAGTCAGGATGATGGCAGCCCTCCAAAACCTCCTTGCCCATGGAGAGTGTGTTTGTGTGAGAGAGATAGTGAGTTTCACTGTATGAAGAGTAAGAAACTGGAAGCCAGGTGAATTAAATACAAAGCAGATAATTATGTGTAATTCATTTACTGACTAATGATTGCACCTGGTACAGAGGTTTATGAATTCATTTCACTCTGCATATGTTCTCAAAAACAATCTCTCTGCTACATGATAAAAACTAGCCTGGCAGTTCTTAATAGACCAGTGTTTACATTAGTGTTATTGTATGATTCTGTCTTTCTGGTTCATTCCTCATTTTTTCTCATGACATTTCACTTTTCCTGGGTTCAGCGGGTGTCTCTTTGACAGTGTCGATTGATCTGTACTGGTAGAGGCTGGGTGTCACTACAGAATGAAGCCTTCACTCTGCTCCTGAAAGCCACGCAGTGCAATTACACACAGTGCTTATCTCCCATCTGCTGCAGCCAAACCTTGCCACCAAGGCTGTGCCTTCGGCAGGGGAGCGGCAGGTCACGGCCCCCCTTCCCCCTCTGCTGGGACTGCCAACAACTTGCCTCTCATTTTATGGTGTCACCCAGTTGTCACTGCAGCCTGATGCCATCAGCTCCTTCCAGCTGAATGCCAGCAGGCAGTGCCAACCTTCACCTGCTAACAACTGGGTTGATTACAGGTTGAAGACCGAAAGACAAAGCCTTTAACAGGGTGGAAAACCTTGTGCTAATGCAATGAAGACAAGTGTTGATGTCTCAGTGTTGATGTCTCCCTGAAGACTGCAGCCTGTGTGACACCACTCACACCGTGAGCAGTTCAGGAGTGGAGATCTGAGCCATGCTGGGCAAAGTGATGTGCCCGAGGCCTCGCTGGGTGCTTGCGGCAGCAGAGATGCTACCCAAAGTGATGCTGTTATCACGTGGTGGAAACAAAAGAGCTTTTCCAGTTGTGTTCCCTGTGCAATCGTTAGGTGTACAGTAGAGGCCTTCTCTCAGCCCATTAGTGTGCCACAGGCAGATCACCTTAATAATCCCCCCCACCCTGCGAATAAATCTATATGCTCAGTTAATTGCTAAGGTCCTCTGTGATGGCTGCTGGTCAAACCAACAGGCGTTTGGCTGTGTTTCCTGCCAAGCGTGTCAGGACCATCATATAACTGGGATCTATTTATTAATCAGCTCAAGCACAGGGTGCTGAGAGGTAAATGTACGTTTGTGCAAGTGGGAGAGGGCTGCATCTGCAGGCGCTGGCTGAAGGCAGATTTCTGTGGGATGCCCGTTAAGACTGACTTTGGGAAAGGAACAAACTGGGAATGACATAAGGGAAGGGGGAAGTTATTTGGCAGTTTGAGTAGAGACTGTTTAATAAATCATGAAATACTCACACTGAAGGACTATGCTGATTTCACTTATATATACTTTGTAGCATTATTTGCCATTGAGGGCTTACCAAAGTGTAACACAGTGAAGCTGAGCTCATGGCTGCCAATAAAATAGCTGTACTGTCTGATGTAACTCCCATTGCTGCAAGAGCACACACTCAGAGGTGTCTCCTTGGAGCTATCACCAGCATCGGAGTGTGGTGACAGGAGAGAGTGACCTGAGCTCACTGCACACCAGCAACCATCCTCTGGCCGGCACAGGGGTTGCGTGCCCGGTCCCCAGCAGGGAGCTGGCCCTACACATTGCAGCCCTCCTGGGAAAGTGGCAGAGGTGCTGCTTTCTCCTTCTATGGCNAAAAAAAAAAAAAAGTAACCCTATGCGCTGATATTTTTGATTGGAATGAGTTGTCATTAGAAAAGCCAAAACCAGCTCATCTTGTTCACATGAGTATTCCCATTGACTAAAACGGCAGTCAGGAGGCGCTTTAATTTTGAACCTATGCAATCCTTTTCTGATGAAGATCTGACAAGCCAGAACAGATTGCAGTCTGTGAGATACTTGCAATATGATAGTATTTTACCTGTAGGTGGATCCTCATTTTAGATAGCGAGATGCAGAGCCAATGAGCCTGATTCACTGCTGCGTTACTCCAGTTTTTCACTGGAATAACACCACTGAATCATCAGCAAAGTTGAAAAAACAAATGGTAAAATGGGACCATTGTATTTAAGTTTGCAGCATGCGTATGGAAATGACTAGCTTTTCTTGCAGAACAGTTAAACTATATGGATATCTTTTGTGTGCTGTTTCCCAAATGGATCAAGAATACAACAATATATCTAGGCTAGAGTTATATGTATCAACAACAACAAAAAAATAAAATTTAATGTAACAGCTAGTGCAGAACTCCCTCAGTATGTCTGATGTGATTTTTTTTTTATTCTGTTTAGAAAAAAATGGATTATGAGAAAAGAACTTAAACACCTCTGAAAAGATTCAATTTTTGATGCAGTTAATTTCTGCACACCAGATGGGCATAGTCTAAAGCTTAGAAATATGGTAAGTTAAAAACCTAGTCCTGGTTTCTTTTCTGCGTATGAAGATACTCACTGAGCAATTGAAAAGAACTGAGTAATTGTGATCTTTTTGCAAGTAATGCTCTGGAAAATTGACTAAAGGCAACAAGCAAGCTTGCAATTAGTAGTTCTAATTATAAAGTGTATACATAAAACAATGTAGCATCATAAGTAAAGGCCAAGTTCAAATGATGCAATAGGAATAGTAGAACAACGTGTAAAGAGGGACAAAACATCCAGCAAGAGAAATATTTCTGAATTATCCCTATTTTTCTAATGATAGCAACAAAAAAGATAAAATAATGGCAGTGTTTTATTTTATGTAACTTTTATAGTAATCTTTTCTCAGTGCCACCTGATGCTCATGCTTCTGTTGTAGACCACGGACATCCTTGGATGACATTCACAGCCACAGTGTAAGACCCAGTAATGAGAGATCATCGCAAGCACACGCTGGTGTGGGAGCCTGCGGCTCAGACAGCGGGCTCAGATCACCTGTGTCATTTGTATTTAGCAGGGGACTGCTTCGTGACTCACTTCCATTTCCATCACTGAAAGCAACTATCAAACGCCACAGCCTTGTACAGCTAATGTAGTTTGAAAAAAGGAATAACTTAACTACAATGTGGGGGTCTGTGCTAAATAGTTTGTGGTATGTATAGGTATGTGCCCGCTCCAAGCTTCACCAACCTGCGACAAACACCACTTTATGTACTACATGGGAAACGTGAACCTCCAGTGTTATGGGGCAGCATCACTGCAGCTCTCCTCAGAACAAAGTGTGTGCAATAGCAGCGCAGGATTACGTGCTGCACCAGGTACAGAACTTCTCTCAAAATTAAGTCCTGGATGCAACTAGAGAAGGTGAAGAGGCACAATACCTTAGGGAAATGTTTTTATTCTCCTTGGATGCATATATGGCAATCACCCATGTAGCGTGATCCAGGATGTTGAAAACCATTTCATTATGTTCTATAAATAAAGGACTGATGTGGTTCAATTGTATCAATTATGCAACTCTTCTAAGTGGTGTAGTCAAGGGTAAATGCAGGCAAAGGGCACTCCCTTTGTACCCACTTCTACTCTGGACACTTCTAGTATTTACCTGCTCCTTATATACCACAGACAGATGAATCTACCCACTTTTATTTACCACTGTACCACTGACTCCTCTTTGGTCAAGAGCTTTTCCTGTGCCCAGATGACACAATGAAATAGAAAATGGAAGTCAAGACACTGCTATGTATTAGTCTGTTGTGCAAGATGTAAGTGTGGCTGTACAGTAATTTTGAGCAAAGCATCGGTTTTAAACAATGTTTAAACTGACACTACTATTATGCAATATAATTAATTATGGCCAGAAGGGCATTTGAGGTTATTTGGCGCTACCTTTGTCCATTTCATAATTATACCAAGAAGAGAATGACTAAGTTGTGCCTAGGCTAATTGTATCCATTTGGTTTTATCCCCCCTCTCCACCATCGTAAGTCACTTGTATTCTGATCTGGAAGTTTTTTGGAGGGGTCTGGATGCGTTTGTGCTGAATACAATGGAGCCTAGTGCTGGCTGGACAGCCTCAGGTAATATTGCAAATAGAAGCACTAACAATAGCAATAATAATTACAGCTAGTCAAAGTGATCAGTACAAAACAAATGTCACTTTTTTTCCTGCCACTGTTACGGTTACCTACAAGAGATTTATTCTTATCTGCTCCAGCTCTGTGCATTCTAGGATGTGTTTGTGTAGCTAGAAGATAAAGTTTCGTAGCATGACATGGTGTCTACCAGATGTGCTGGGAACCCAGCAGACACCTCCAGAGAGCAGCTGAGGGCCAGCAGCAGACAGCCGCGGCAGCACACACTGTGCCAGCCCTCTTGCCGAACATGACAAGGGGGTTCGGTATTCAAGGGACGCACAGCGTGGCTCAGACGCCCGGGCTGACGGCACTGGGTGCCCCAAGTAGCAGGCAGCTCCTGCTCCTCAGCCCGCCCCGGCTCCGTCAGCAGCCCTCAGCCCAGGCCGGTTGCCACAGCTCAGACATGGCACTGTGCAAGCACGGTGCCTCCGGACTTGCAATTTGCTGCTGGTGTTAGGGCCACGGTGAGGACAGCAGGTCACCTGGCCTCTGGAGCCAGGCTGGCTGCCCCGACAGCCCAGCCGCAGTCGCAGGGTGCCCTGTTTGAGCGAAGCAGCTGCCCCGCACCTGAGCCGGCAGGTCGCTCACCAGCCAGCTGAGGTGCCCAGAGGTAGCGGTAAGCAAACCGTCTCTTTTGAATGTTATTTGGCAGTGTCAGGATTAAACCAACCAACCAAACCAAACCAAACAAAAACAAAGCAAAACAAAAGAAAAAAAACAGTGACAATAGATTTACCCAAGAAAGGAATCTGGTAATACATGGTCTTGTTCGGCTACAACAAAAGGCTTTGGCTGATTGGTGGAAACTGGATTGCACTCATGTAAAATAGAACTGCCTGCAAGGGCTGAATGCTGTAATTAACAAGCATTTTTTAGAAATTATTGGCTAATGCCATTTAATAGAAATACTGCCAACTATTGTTGTTAAAACTTGGTTTGTTCCTTTGGTGGTAATATATGACTCAACACTGCTTCACTGGGAAGAGACACCTTTGTCTGTTACATATCACTACCTTCATTTTTACAATGGTTTATATGGCAAATGATACAAATTTTGAAACTTAAATATAGCTTCAGAAAGTAACCAGAGGGCCACCTGTCTCCTGAGCAATCACAATATTTGCGGTACAACACAGCCTATTTATCATAACATGGCATTACTGGCCCAGTCCCACTCCCACAGCAGGCAACATAGCTTTTGCCACTAATGGTGTTTAAGCAGAAGTAAGTTTAAAGGTTTCTAGAACAGGCAAATATGCCAATGTAAGTTTGAGCAGCTCCATCTGGAGCATTTCTCTTGCTGTGTATACACTACCACCCAGAGAATTAATGCACATTTTTGGTAACAAACTCTCTGAACCATACCAGGGAATACAGGTTGTGCTGAGATAATGGGCTCTACTCATGTGATGCAGCTGTCTTATCACCTAAGAATATTTTCACAATACTGCAATAGTGACCAAAAGGTTATTTCTCAAACCTTGTCACCCAGAAGGTACCAGCTGAAAAGTTTCTGTTTGATTGCTAAAGAGTGGAAAGCAACAAATGAACATTGGCAAATCTTAGATCAGGCAAGATGTTGATGTTGCACACCTCAGACTAACGCCCACCTTCACTTCAGGGAAAGGAGAAACCAGACCTGCAGACACACTAATTGCTCCTGCTTTCAGAGTTCCCACTCACCTGTTTGGAAATGAACTACAGAACCTCACTGCTTTCTATTTACTGCACCAAGAGCCAGTAATCTCTGAATGCTTCCAAAGAGTCATTAACTGCATTGCTATTACAGCGCTTTATGATGTAAAATCCTTTTCGTGTATAGATTTAAAATAAAAGGCAGTCTGTGCTGAGGTTGACCTTTCTGATACAAGACAGGGAGGTGAAGTCCTCTCTCTCTGTCCACCTGGGAGCAGCACAAAGGTGATGATGCACCACATGCGTTTGGGAGGGCTTGATGGTGTGGGTGTGTGACCAGCCAAACCAGGGTCACCTCACCTCAGGGAGGGTGAGTGGCAGCACTGGGCTGTCAAGGGCAAGACTGAGACCAGCAGACGGTGTCAGAGTCTAAATCAGAGCTCCCAAAGCCTGGTTGCTGGCTGCACCCATTGGGGAGCTTAAGCACAGAGACTCTGTGCATGCTTTCAAGCGCAGGAGGCAACGTCCTTCAGTTGTTTCTGAAGGAGGGCACTTCAGAGCACGCGGGCACAGACGCTCAGCAATGCTGGTGGTGGACACCTTCCAGGCACGGCTGAGGAAAGCTAAACAGGGATGGTAACAGCACCGAAGGGATTTGGGTACCCCATTCCACTGGCTTTCGGTGGTGCTGAACATGACAAGCTCCCGGACAAGCCTGCAAATCCCAGCCCACCACCTGCTGTAGGTTACAGCCCCCCCAAAGCTAAAATGCTGGTTAACATGCATGCAACCTGCACTGCATTGGGAGCAACATTACACAGTAACCCTGGTCTGCACAGCATAGTAACTTCAGGGAGTCCCTGATGCAGGGCACACACTGGCCTACATAGGGTCTAGGTGAGGAGCAGAGCCTCGGAAGAGGAAGGCAGGTGACAAAATACACACATGGGGCTTGTCCAAGAGCCTCCCCGGCAGCAATCGCCCCATTAGTTGGCATGTTGCACGCCTGTATCGGATGACACTACTATTACAGTACTTATAAAGGTGGGGAAGCTGGTCTGTTAACCAATAATATCGAGTGCATTGATTTCTCCTTCCTGCAGTGCTGTCTCTGCTCTATTCCCTCAATTAAACTAGGCTTTAAAAGACAATTTATTCACTTTTCCAGACCCCATGTATCATTGTAGCAGGAGTATTATTGTACATATTTATTTAATTATTTAATTATTGTATATATGGTACAGCAGCTAGAAACAGAGGAGTTGTGAATTCACCTTCTCTTTTGAAATATTACTCCATCCTCCCACACCTCTTTCTTCTTTGCTAACTCCAGTCATCCATCCCCAGGACCTACACCCACTCTGATCCCAACGCACTGTTGAACATACATGAAAACAGACCTTGCTAAACAGATTGCAGCTCCTGTTCCATAGCTGTGTTTATAGGATCATTGGATACTAAATCTGATCCATAAATGAGAGCCCACTGGTTGAGTAAGGACTCTGGGGCTTAGCGCTCGTGCCATGAACCAGGTTACTCAGCACAGCAGCTCTGAGGTGCTCCAGACACAGGACTCAGCCACGTGGAGTCCTGACCCCGGCGAGGCTACAGCTGGTCCTGATGTGGTGTTTGGGAGCTTCCTGCCGTGAGGATGGGACCCACAGAACCTGAGTGAGGAGACACCTGAACCGCTTGGGGGTGGGAGGGACAGGACCCCTGATTCCACCCAAAATGGCCCCCATTGGCCTTCTTACAGAGCATGTTATGGTTGGAGCAGCCAGCTGAGCTGCTGAAGGTGCCCTGGAGCCCCCCACCCCATTTCTCCATCCCTCTCTTCCAGGGAAAGCCCTGCACACTGGGGACTGGGGCCCTGCAGGCTTGGGCTCACTTCTGTGAAAAGTTTTCCACTTTAAGCCAACAACATGCTGAAAAGATGGAGGATGCAGAGCAAACAGCAAACTCAGCATGGGACACTAATGCAAAAAAGGTTTCAAAAGGTAAAGGCAGGGAGAAGCTACCTAACTCTAGTATTATAATGGCTCAGCATTGATGCCATAAACAAACGGAAGTGTGCTGGATGTTTTATTTTGTGTGTGAGGTAAACTGTACAGTTAGAGTCTGAATAAACCTCTTTTGTCAATTTTACTACCTTTCTGATATAAAAATAAATAAACTTAAACAAAGAAGGGGTGGAGACGGGCCAAGCCAGCCTGGTTCGGTAAGAACTGCACTGACAAGGGAGTAATTGTGTCTTAAAGCTGAGGGGCTAAAGCGATCAGCTTTCAGGGGCGGGCAAAGCCCCTCTGGAAGGAGCTCTATTGTATGCAGGAGGATCTAGAATAAAAGGAGAAAAAAAGAAAAAAAAAAAACACAAAAATGTCATAAAACTTCTGCTACCAGAACTGCTTTCTTGTTTGATGGGAAGGCTGCATGCAAATAGCTGCTGAGAAATATGAGTATGTCAGGGTAACAGCAATTAGGGGCATTTTAATGATTATATAAAATCACAAGTAAATGATATAATGTACTAAGTAACTTTTACTAGGCTGAATATAAAACAGAGGCATCAAGAAATCACGGCTTTACCTTGCAGTTAACCTCAGCAGTGAGTTCTAGGCTTACCACTCCAATGCCAAACATGGGAACTTCCAGTAGGCAGCAACACATAATTACCGCTGGGTGGAGGTGAATCAACCACTCTCCGTCACGAAGTCAGTGAGGGACCCTCAGACGATCTGCCAAAGGTGGGTGGGTGAATGAGTGCTACTGTCTTGCTAGACTCCCATCAGGGCACCACACCCTGTGATATTATCTCTGTAATAAGCAAACAACTTTAAATGATATTGTGTCACTGCAAATGAAGCAGGAGGGTGACCCAGCAAGTCAGATTTCATTAGTGCACGAGGGACTGCAGTCCAGCGTGCAGGTACTCACACATACCTTGGGACCCTGGAAACCTCAGTCTGCTGTGCAGAGAAATCTAAACTTTAGCTGCATGTGCCTGAGATTGTCTCCTTCATTAGAGATGCACATGGATCCACAGCAGGGTTGTCACTACACTAACGTCCTATTTGCTTTTCTGTGCATCACTGTTGAAAGTCTCCTGATGTGCTAGGTAAGAAGATTACAAATGTAAGGCCAGAAATCACAGAAATACAGCTGCTCAATCTCATTAATATGGCTACAGTGAAAGATGATAGGATTATGTATGTTCTAATTAGCAAGCCATGCCCAATGCTGCCTGCCCAAGTGTTCATGCAGAGTCGTCACCTCCCACCACTGCACCCTCCCGCCTCTTTCCTCAATTGCAATTACATGCTCTAGTTCCAGTCACAGGGGATGTATCTGGTCTGCCAAGCCCTTCCAGCTCTGAACACCCCAGCGACTCCCACAAAGCCCACCGTGGGGCTGCCCCATCACTGTTCTGATCAGCATGTCCAGGAGATTTGTTTTCCACAGAAAAGAAATGATTCAGGGGACTTCATGGATGCCTCCCTGGCCAAAAGCAGGTGCTTTATCTGCAGCCAGGCCCCTGCAGCAGGATTGAGCTTCAAGGCATCCAAGGGCATGCCAGATTGGTTCACAGGGCCTGAAGTACAATAGCGAGATAAGTATGACCATAGAAAGTAAGAAAGAAAATGGTTGGAAAGCCACCAGGCCTGACTGTGGGGCCAGAGCAGGACAAATGCTTTGCCAAAGTCATTCCTAGTGAAACTCAACCGTCTTCTGTGAATTCAACCCACTATAGGCCATTGTGCTAATGTGTATTTTGGCAAGTGCCGGACCCCTCCTGTTGACTGAACTACTCATGCTCTCTAGAAACGACCATGCCTGTACCTAGCGCTCCATGCAGACAACCTTACCCTTTCTTCTTCCTTATTTCTTCCTCTTACGCAAACTAGTCAAATCCTTGCCAGGTCTGACAATACCATACTCGTAGTCTGTTGGTAGCCTCATTCCTCCTCTTTTCCCATTTCCTCCCTTCAGGACTCCTGCCCTGTGGTAACACAAAAGCCATGGCAACAACAGCAGGAAGGTCATCCTTGGTGGCTAGGCTGGGAAGAAAGGGATTCCCAACAGAGGAGAAGTAGGTGTATCCTGGTTAGGTTGCTTCCTGCTCAGCCACTCTCTACCAAAAATTCCCTCAACCAACACAGCAGGCTCATGCTGTAGGTCTCACAAATTCCACACATGTAATCAACTGGCTTCTTCTGAAAGGGATTAGCCAAAGCATTAGCAAAGAAAAACGTGTCATTTTTAAAGTATTGGTACGTTTTTCCTGGGAATATTACAGAGCAAGTCCACATGAAATCCATTTCCTGATACAAGAAAGACAAGGAGGTGACTAAGAACAGGCAGTGTGGATTTACTAAGGTCAAATTGTACCTGGCCAACCTGGTTGTCTTCTGTGCTGGAATGATGGACTGGAGGGACAAGGTCAGGGAAGCAGTGGATGTCACTTGCTTTGGCTTTAGCATGGCCTGTAACATTGTCTCCCATATTTGCCAAATGAGTGGTATGGACTGGATGGATGGACCACAGCATGGCTGGAAAAAGCTCATGGCTGGACTTTGAAGGTCAAAAGGCAACAATGGTCAACAACTAGACTTTTAATTGGCATTAACACATGGCATTCCTCCAGGGACAACACTAGGGCCAGTCTTCACCAGCAACCTGGATGATAGAGCAGAATGCATCCTCAGCAAGTTTGTGCATAAGACTGAACTCACTGAAAAAAGGACCCAGGGTCCTGGTGGACAAAATGGTGGACAAAATGCTGAACGTGAGTCAGCAGCATACCTGTGTGGTGATGATGGCCAACTGCACCCTGGGCTGGATGTAGATAACGGAGCCAGACTCTCACCAGTGGTGTGCAGCACAAGGGCAATGACCGCGAGTTGCAGCAAGAGAAATTCCATTGAATATAATAGACAAATTTTTTCAAAATGAGAGTAGGCATGCACCGGAACAGGTGCCCAGAAATTTGTGAAATCCCAGTCCTTGGAGATATCCAAAATTTAATGACAAAGCCCTGAGCAACCTAAGCTCATGTTGAAGTTAGCCCTGCTTTGAGGAGGTTGGAGTGTAGCCCTCCAGATGTCCCTTCCAACCAGAATTATTTTGTGATTTTATTTATTTATTTTTTTAATAGCTGTTGATCTGGGAGACCTGGCTGGAGTTAATGATTCCTCGAAAAGAATGAAGCTGTTATCTCCATAGCATCACCTGCCAGTTATTACTTATTTATAATATGAATGAGTTTGGTGTATGCATCACAAGTCCAGACAATCAAGAGACTTCACTTCAGAGATTTTATCTTTAGGGATCAAAGAACTGAACTTTCTCTCTCAGATCTTCAACCTGAGCAGAAAAGATGTCCTGTCTTTAATGTACAAGCATCAAATTTCCAAAAAATTCCTCAGCTCAGAGGTAGCATGAGAAAGACTATTTCTTGGCTTTATTTCGGATATATGCACACTCTCACACATTCTTGTGGTGGCAACTTAACATGTTAAGAGGCTTTCTGATGAAACCATTGTTTTGGCCTGAAATGTTGTGAAAGCAACACCTGAGATCCAGCCTCCAAGTGCAACCCCTGCCTCAGTATTTGCCTCCTCCCATGATCTGTTTGATTTGGATAGAAAACCATGGCCCATCTTTAGACCCACATCTACTCTGGCACAGATGTATGAAGCAGCCTGTGTGCTCAGGTATGCAGGGGGCAACCTTACAGGATCTGATACAACACTGCGGGGGAACCCTACAGAGCAGGACAGATAAACAGTGTATATGTGCACATTTATGTGCAGCCATCTGTCCAGCAGTCCAGGCTGCCAAAGGCTCAGAAAAATTGCTAGCTGCCATGAAAAATGCTTGGGATTGGTTGCTGGGTCTCAGCAGAAGCACACTGCGGATGTGGGGTGCGGATCCGTGAGACCATGCCTTCCAGCGGCGTGGGCTGTGGTGCCTGGTGTGCTGGCACACCGCGAGGAGCTGTGGACACAGCACTCCCTGAGTGTCAGTGCGTATCGGTATTCTTACCTCCTGGCCTCTGGAGAGACACAGGACACTCCGGTGAGTCGCAGCCCCAGATGCCCCCCCCAAAAAACACAGATGACCCAGCCATTCTGCAAGCTTCTTGTCAGAACAACAATGAATGCTTGGAAAAGACACCAGATCTAGCCCTTATCTCTGCACCAGGTAAGGTCTGTGACACCAACACAAAACCTGGACCAAGAAGCAAAAAATAAATAAATAAAAGCAAAACCCCATATGTATTTGAATGTATGTCCAGAAACAAACAAGCAAAACCTCTTATCCAAACAAATCATAGTTAGATCTTGGGTGAGACCATGTTTATGAAGGTTTAGCCAAGAAGCTTGCTTGGAGATACTTCTCCAGCCTTAGCATAACACAACCAGCCTGGACAAGTGCTACTAGAAAACACCTCATTAAAATGCTGTTGTGGTATTTATTTATAGGTAGTAATTTATATCACACCCACCATATACACTGATCTGGCAGCTATGATTGGCAAATCAGACTGCTTCTCCCGCAACACTCCCTGCCCCAAACCCACCCTCCATGCCCCCCACTCTTAGCAACACAACTGCTTCCCACTTGACACTGCTGTCACTCTGAATAAGCCTTTGTCTGCATTTATCAAGCCCTACAGCACTCTCCAAAATGCAGGTGGGGTATCAAAGATGCAACAGCCCCATCAAGAGCTGGGCACACACCTGTGGTACATTGTAGCTTGGTATTCTTGGGTACAATCGTCAGCAACTGCAGAGCTCACCCCTGGAGCAGGCTCTGGCAGCTGGATCCTGCATGTGCTGGAGAATCCAAATGGCTTTGGAAAGTACCAAGGATAATACCAGAGAAGCTCTGCATGTTGTGGACACCGGTGCAACAGCCAGCATGACAAGACACCTTACATGAAAGCATAGGGTGTGACTTTAGTGGGGGGAAAAAAAAAAAAAAAGAAAAGAAAGGAAAGAAAGAAAAAAAGACTGGCAAAAAAAAAAAAGAGGTTAGATGAGGTAGCTGGGACTGCCAGGGGCAATCTGAAATCAGTTTACATTAGAGCAGGTTGCTCTTGATTTTGCTACAGCAGTTGTCACGCTTGGTAAGAATAACAAGCTATTCAGACGGCAGCCACCATTGTGCAGCTCAGCACATGCAGCCTAGTGGAAAGAAATCCAAGCAAATGCAGGGCTAGGATCGGACATTAAAAAAAAAAAACAAAAAAAAAAAACATAAAATTGTTATGTAAATAAGCTTCCACTTCAGGAATCTGTGAGAACAATTGTTTCCCTGTAAGAAGACTTCACTACTGGAGAACCTGAGGTTTTACCCTAAATCTGCACTTCGGATTGAAATGCCAGCATATACATCCCCCTGCAGCTTCTAGGTCCTTCCCACTATCTGGCCCTTTCAATCTCCAACTTTTTTTAATACTCTCAAGTTCCTCAGCTATCTGGAGTTCCACCTTCGTGCATGCCCAGAACTGCCCCAGTCTTGACAGGACCAAGCAGCTCAGCCCATTTCACACCTAACTCTGATCAGGATCCAGAAACTGGGCGTTGCTTTGCCTAAATCCCCTGAGGGTTTTGATCAGGGATTATATGTTACCTGGTGACTGTTTCATGTAAAATGCATAAACAGTCCTGGGAGCAGAGTCCAGATTCCCAAACTCCCATGTGAACGCTCAGACCGGTAGGAACGACAGCCATGCTCCCTCGCGTGCACTTGCTTTCTGGCCCAATGATTCAACAGCGCGTTGCTGCAGAGCAGCAGATCCTCAGCTGAGGGCGGGCGAGCAGTGTTTAGCTCCCTGCCTTGTGGTTTGGGTGCTCTGCAAGGGGTGGAAGATGGGAACAATGACCCTGAGGAGAACAGTGACCCTGTTTGTCACTTCCTGGCTGATGGCAATCAGTGTTTCAGATTAAACAGGTTTGCTGTGACAGAAAGGCTGTCTGCACTTGCCTTCCAGAGGAGCTGCCAGGCTGGGTGACTGCAGACTTAAAGCCGTAAAATTTCCCTATTAGTCTCTCTGGCCACGCTGCTGAAGGTTTCGGACCTCGTGTGGAGGTGCCAGGCTTGCCTTGGGCACACGGTGTGGACTGCTGGCCCTGAAGTCAGCAGGTGGGCACTACAAATCAAGAAGCACAGTACTGAGACATCAAACTACTCCTGGTGTAACTTCAAAAATGTATAATTGCACCTGCAAATGGCTACACCACATAGTTACTCAGCCTGGGCACTCAGGTCATGGTGCATAAAATGAGGAGTTTCACGAATAGCGTGTACTAAGGGAGAAAGCCATTGGGAAATTCTGTATTGCTGCTATTGCTACAGAAGCAAAGTCCTACCCCAGCACCACACTAAATCCTCCCTCTTAAGGCTCTGTCCCTGACACACAGAGGTGCATTTGTCTCTTCATTTGTGGGAGGAGGCAAAAAGCTTTGTTTCTTCTAAAAAAGGGAAAAATTGTATTCAGATAATCATTAAATAGCAAAACGCTTTCTGCATCTGTTTGCATTGCTCATAGGTATTAGAAACATTTTTTTTTCCAGAATTATTTATCATAAAAATGCACAATGATGACATTTCTTTGAGGAAACATCCAACCACACAAGCTTCCATTGAGACCAAATTCATGACAGTTTGCAACTTGGGCTGGTTGTTTTCCATTTTCACTGCACAAATTATATTATCAATGGTACAAATTGGTAATTCTGCTCTGAACCAAATACATGAAAATGCTTGGAAAATGCCATATTTCGCTCACAAATACAAAGCAAAAGTTGTTTCACTTACTGCAGCAACTGTTCCACAGTGAGTTTCCCCATTTACTGCAATGCTCAGAGAGTTCCTTTGGAAACGACTCAGCACTCCCAGTACATACACACAAAACATCAGGATCAAGCCACAGGCCAAGTCATGTCTAATAAATGCTCTCAGGTGCCAGGATACAGAGCAAAGCTGTCATATTGCCCCAAACCATGATCTGGTTTCCAACACCTTCTTCTGGCATCTCAGAAGAATGTAAAAAGAGGGAGAAAGCTGGGAAAACTCTTCTGAATTGCATACTTCAGCCCAAGCTAGCCCCACTAGATTTTCACAACCACTGCCCTGTAGCTCACCTTTGGATTTTCGCTGCGTTCACCAGGCTAGGCGACATTAGGGCCTTCCAGCCCAGAGCAGGATCAGCTGCCACCCACGCTGCGAGGCCGTACAGCTGCTGCTCCAGCAAACTCATGTCCTCCCCAGCTTGGCACAAGGCAGAAGCACAAAGGTAGCCACTGGTGGGTCCAGCCCCAAGAGCACCATCGGTCACAGAGGCTATGGATACTGCAGGGCACAAACAAAGGCTGACACTTGTTGTCACAAAGGTTGGTGGTTATTTTTATCATGTTGCACATGTCTATGCATTGGTCAAAATGTAAGTGCAAAGGGGACTGCAGACAATGAGCAGTCTTAGCACCTGATCCCTAAGATAGCATAAACTAGTACGGTGATCTTGGGCTGAAGCTTAGCTAGGCACCTGAGCATCTCTAAGTGTATGCAAATATGGCAGTTTTCAAGCAAGGCCTCTGTTAGAATAGGATGGGCTATAGAAGCAATATGGAAGAAGGAGGGTGGGTAAACAAAGGGGGCTCACCTCTGTCACAAGGTGAGGTGCAGCAAAGCCCAGGGTTTATGGGAAAACAGAAGACTTGTCTGCAAGGCTGATGACTGCCAGGCACATGAAGTGCTGAGGTACAAACCGAGGAAGCACACCAGCATGCTAATTCCAGCCGGGGAAGCTTGTGTGGTCCAGCAACAGCAATGCCATGCTCTGATTCAGAGCAGTGTTTGCAGGGCATCAGCATGCTGCTCTGTGAAAATCAATAGTGGCTTCAGGAGAAAGTCAACAGATGGTCATGGGGGAAATCTCCCAAGGTTTTTTTTTTTTTTTTCCCCTTCTCTGCAACAACAGACTACTTATGAGTTTCTGAAACCACCTGCACATTTTCCCAGGTATCGTGGCTACTGGTCAGAACAGAATGTGCATCTCCACAGTACTGTTTGCAGCACAGGGCTTGCTTTTCATTCTATGCCTCACATGTGTCCATAAAAGACTGCATAACCCAGAAGTTCACTGTCATGATGCCATTGAGGGGTGACGTGGGGGTGATGACTAATGCTCAGGATTGGGTTCAGGGAACACTTAACATTTTCTAGCTAATCTCACTGCCTCAGGAGAATCACCTGACATCCAGGTAGCCCATTTTTCCCATTGCTGCAAGGGGAAGAAGTAAAACCTCACTGGTCTTTAGAGGAAGAGCGCAGTGTATCAGTGTTGTTCCTGCAGCTCACTATGTTACCCAGAACAAAGTGCAGCAAGAGGAAATAGCACAACATCCAGGGCCAGGCGCAGAAATCTCCACCACCCTGGGTGTATAATAGTACGGAAAGGTGGGGATGGGCAGTAAATGTGCATCTTATGAGTAATAAACACGTGCATTTTCACGTGGCATCACCATTCTGCAAAGGCTGCCAGCTAGTAATGCTTACTGCTCTCCCTGCCACGACGTGTGACGTATGGCATGGCCACATGCTCCCTCAGAGCAGCGTGGTGGCGTGGGAGCTAGGACTTCATGCTACATCCCCTCAGCCTTGCTTTAGCTAGAAGGTATGTGCCCAGGTCCCAGATGGAATCAGCCAGATTTCACAGAAGTGGGCATCAATTCCACTACAATCCCTGCTGCCCGCACCAGGTGCCCTGGGATAAACATCCTGTGCACGTTAGATCAGCTCAGGAATCTCTGTGACCTGTGCTGCTTGCCAGCCACCCGGCCGCAGCCAGCCTGCAGGTACAGACACACAGGGCAGCACAAGGTTTTCCAGCTCCCCCCAGCTCCCCCCAGTCACAGCGCGTCCTCCCCTTCCTCCCTCCCCTTGCGTCGGTAACACAGAACAGCCGGGCCAACAGGAGGGCTCTGGGGCATCCAGCATCCTCCCTTCCTGGCAGCTAGGAGCCACTGAGGCTGTCTCCTGATGCATGTGAACACTCAGTTGCAAGAATCCTCTTTCCATCCCACCACAAAGACCCTGCAATCACTCCCACGCGCGTTTTTTCCCCGTATGCTGTGCTTTTTCCTCACCTCCACATCTGCTGCTCGGCCTGACTGGCTTCTGCGTGGTGCCAGGCAGAGGGGCAGCTCTGCAGGAAGCCCTCCGACCCTCTCACCGCCACGTGCCGCTGCCCCGCGAGGCAGCAGGCCCTGGTGGCCTCTGGGACTACAGAGCTCAGGAAGACTTTAGTGAGGCTCTGGCACCAGAAAGATGCTCTCCGCTCACGGCCAGATGTGACCTGCTCCGCAGGGAAAATCTGCTCTCCCCAGGCTCCTTCCCTGCCCCGCGGTTAACAGGCAGTTGGGACTGGGTTGTTGGTCTGTTAAAGGATCATTGCCTCTTGAAATTGTATTTCAGGAAGCTAGAAATTGCAGTTCGCAATCCGCATGGTTTCTGTTTCCAAAGGTGACCTCGTGCACGTGTGTGTGTGTGTGCAGTTACCTTCCTTCACGAAATACCTGTGCGTATGGCAAAACACCCTCACAAAGCTGCGCTGTGGGTGCCTGCTGACAGTGCCGTGCTTCTGTGCTTCGGCTCTGTCTGCTCTAGCAGTGTGTACATCACAATGCCTTCTTTAAGGAATAGATGTGTGACATCTAAAGTGCCCCGGGCCAGTGCAGTTGAAGGACATGAACATTAAGGGTTACAAATGAGAATCTGCGGTTAGCTGGCAGCTGGCACGAGTATTGCTTTTTTGATAAGCACTTTAAGTGTCTCATTAACAGGAAAACCTTTCCTAATGAATCCTACCTGCAGCCAATAGATGAACCACACAGGACAGACTCCAGCCCTTTTCCAAAATACTGCTTGGTGGCTAAAGACAACTATTGCTTGGACAATGCCCTTTTTTTTTTTTTTTTTTGGCAAAAGACAAGGACAGGGCAGCAGTTGCAATGCATAAAATGCACATATGCTCAATTACTTGGAAGAAGGATATTCTCTAACACCCATGTTTGAATTTTAGCTGTTGACTGCAGGCCAGGTTCAGAGATGACGTAGGCGGTTTGGTAAGTTACATCAGTAACCTAGTGGGGTGGCTGTGAGCGGGCTAGCTATACCACAGCTCTTGACTGGCACACCTCCACAGGGAAGATGCATGGGTCTGACTGAGCCTAATGGAGAATTTCCCAGGAGATCAATAATGCTCTGTCTGATATTTCAGCCTTTGCTGCCAACAGTGTCCTTAGACAAGCACTGGCAAAATGATGGAAGAGTTTTTTTGTTGTTATTGTTGCTGTGGATCCCCAGCTACAAATCCTCTGCATGGATTTAGAGATGTTGAAAATAATCTATGAGAATGTGGATTATTTTTGAACTGGCATTTTAGTCTAGGATTGTGTTGGAAATAATGGTGATGGCAGGACAGCTAAACTAGACTGATTTGTTACAGTAAAGCTGTGTTGTACTTTAGATTACTTATTAACAAACAGCAAATGGGCCTCTGCCTTGACCTTTTTTCATTTGAGCAAATATACTCTTCCTGGCCCTTGTAAACAGCAGGTACTGGTAACTGAGTCACGTACCCCCTCACATCACTGAATTTAGTTTTTTTCATCTGTGGCAAGGATTTCAGTCAAATTGAATTTTGCCAGGCTTACTAAGGTTATTAGCAGTATTATTAGTCTTAATAATACCGGCAATAATAATAATTCTCTGGATCACCATAGACTTGAGAACATCTAAGTAGTTCAAAAATATTAATTAGCAAAACTCAATAGGAGGTCTGAGAAACCAGCAAAAATTGTCAGCCTCACTTCAGAGCTGAAGAGCTGAAAATAGAGCCACAGCAAGCAGAAGTGGCTGTTTGCCTGATGAGTTTCAATTAATGGGTGTTTCTTTGGTGTCATGAAATGCCAGGTGCCCAGTGCCTCTGGCAACACTACCAGGTTAAAAGCAGCAGCCCACAGCACATATCTGGAGCAGCGTAAGTCAGCAGTAGGTTTGGGAAGTGGAGTCAAAAGGAGAGGTTCTTCCACTGAGGGCTGGGCTTTCAGTAGCTGCGTTGCTTGGAGTGAGACGTGCCCAGGTGTCCTGTGCATTGGGAACAATGGGCTCTTGGGCTCTTTGAAAAATTCCAATCCTGATGATCTTCAGTGTAGCTGAAGACCAAGAACATGCCTAGAACCTGCACGTGCTCTTGTGCCATCAGATTACTCTGATACCCACTCCTTTTCAGCTTAATTAAACCCTTTGGTGTGGTGGAGGCAAACTCTGACAAACACAAGGAACCCCTCTGCAATAGCTGATGACTATTTCTCCTATCAAATTATTTCCCTGACTTCTCTCTATTTCTGTTAAAGCTCCAGTGGTGGCCAAGTCATGACAATGGCACCAAGGAGTTTGCAGTGTTCATCTTGGTTGTGTTAATTTTTCAAGCAGATATCACCCCAATCCACTCTGAATCACACAACATCAGGCACTCAGTAAACAAGGTGAAAGTTTCATCTAGATTCTTAACCAGTGATGTCTCAGAGTCTTTGCAGCAAGGGGTAATTACTTGTATTAATTACAGACTTCTCTAGGGTACATTATGCCACTGCATAGGGAGGATTGGACATACAAATTGGAGGAGTGACTCTTTTTGCTTTCTTTGATTTGTTCAAAAACCTTACCATTTGCAGGCACAGAAAGGACACAGGCAAAGTCAATCCCGATGTTCTGTTTGCCGTCAGGATGACGCAGTGCCAAAGCAACAGCCTCACAACTGAGATCCAGGTGCAGTTTCTCACTCTGACACAGACTGCTCATGTGATCCCGAGCATGTCACGTAACCTGTCTGTCCCCATCTGTAAAATTAGGATAATGGTAGTTAGTTCATGTTAAAGCCTGAAAGATGTCAAAACAGTAAGAAAAAGGAAGCTTCTCTTCACTGAGTCTTCATCCATCAGTGTCTTCTAAGAGTTACAAAGAGCACTGTGACCAGACTGACTCCATTTCCCTGCCTATGATATGATCACTGGTATTTGCCTGGTGGGCAACTTTTCGCTCTGTGACTCCGCTCGCTCACTAAAGCGGGTTTTCCCTCAAGCACTTCATTGCTCTGCACTGCTCATTTCCATACCATGCTCTTCTACCCCTTCTCTAAAGCCTGGTGCCCTGTGACGCCTCACACGCTTTCTGAACTTCCTCAGCAGGCTGCCTTTTCTCTAGGCGGTGCCAGTCAGAAACTTCTGCCAGGGCCTCACCCCCAGCTGCTGGGCCTCAGGTCGTGGCCGCCCACCACACGTTGTGCTCCCGCTGCCACAGCTCTGTGGTGGGACACAGCCCCCGGCCAGGCCTCACCGCGGCCTTCTGCCGCTGACAAAGCTGGGTAAGACGACTACACTAGCGTTTGGATGCCAACACAGGAAGCCTTCAGAAGAGCAACAAAAAGGATTACACTTTTCTTCCGTCCCTAAAGAAAATGGCGGGCTTTTAAGCATACCAACCTGTAGCCATTTGGTGAATATATCTGTTTTTTAAAAACATGGCTGCTTTCTTGACTATTTAGCACTATACGAGGTAGTTACTTTTCAGGGTAATGCCCTGCAAAGACTTTCTCTGAGAACCTTTTCTCTTCTCTGGAAACATGGATGGCAACCTGAATGTCTAACTTCGCAGTCATATTCACTCAACTTACTTCATTTAACTCCCTCAACCTCTTTACAGAGTTAGATGCTCTCCAACTCTGCAATGAATTTGAAGCATCTCATTTGCTGACAATAAATCCCAACGTCTCAGATGTACATCTGTACATCTCCCATGATATCCACTACAATTGCTCCTTACAAAAAACACCCAAGCCCTAAGGGTTGAAATTTTGTGAGGTGTTGCTCTTGGGGAGCAAAACAGCGGAGTCCATTTTCCTCCACTTTCCTTTGTCTCGGCAGCCTCAGCAACAGCTATTCCTCTGCAGAAACACACTGGTGTCACAGAAGTTTTTGGTTGTGTGATGCCTAGTAACTTTAACAGGCGTCCCACAGCTGCCATCCCACACAGTGCTTTGAAGATTCGGACTGTATTTCACCCCAGATAGATTGTCTATAAAAGTCTCGCAAACAATTCAGGCACAGTTACTGGCTTGGCCAGTTCTCATCACTTACATGTTACCCTTCAGTAGAGGCACCCCCAGGCCGACCCCGGCAGGCGTGGAAGTGTCGCTGCGGCTCCTCGGGAGCCTCCCCGTCAGCAGGTCCTAGAGCACGCAGCACAAAGCCAACAAAGCGGGGGTTCTCGGCACAGCCCTCTGGTGGTGCATTCTCCTGGATAACGCTTGGCAAACATCAGATAGGTGCAGGAGGAGTCTCCCCACAGCAGATCGGCAGGAGCCCTGGGGGGTGTCTGAGGCCCCAGACTCACAGGCACGTGGATCCAATGCAGGTATCAAAGAGCGGGATCGCACCAGGGGGAGGCCCACCTCACGTAGCCCAAATGCACAGGAGCTGTTCTGCACCTGCAGCAGAGCAATGGTGCAACAGCTCGTGTCCTCACCTCACCCTTCCTTCTCTACCTCCATTTCAGATAAACCCCGAGAGCCTGCCGCCAGGCTTGTCAGCAGCTGCCTCCCTTACTGAAGAGCACACCTGGGTGTGCTGTCGGGTGAACAGGGGACAGGCCTCGCTGTCACCCCAGCCTCTGGCTGTCACGCAGCTGAAGCAGGAGGTGCAGGGTGACCACCCTGGGACAAGCTCAGCGCCTGGTGCCGCAGCCCTCTCCTCTATGGTTCCTCCCTGGAGGGCCCCCTCAGCAGCGCGGAGGGAACAGGAAGGATCTGGAAAGCTCTGTGGCTCTGTGCCGTTTTCATGTTTGTTTACACACATTGCTCTCCGAATGGGCAGAGGTCTGTGAAACTGCTGATTCATGACCATCCCTGCCATCTGTGGCCTCTTCAAATGAGAGCTCACCCGGACCCAAGGATGATTTACTTTTCTTGGCTCTTCATCTCAAACTGATTCTGTCTCCATTCCCTCAGACTTCGAGGGATTTGGTAAAAACAAATATTATTGAATCTCTTGAAGCTGCTGAGTTAACTCTGAGCAGTTGAGCATTCAAGGCTCTGACAGGGAAGGGAAAAATGGCAGGAGTTAGTGCTGGGGATGCCTTGTCATGAACCTCATACCCAGCCATTTTCTTCAAACCTACCAGTCTCAGCACATTTGCAAAGTCACAGTTTGGAGACCACTGAAGGAAGACAGGAGAGGCTCTGCCATCCCAGGACCTGGAGCTGGATCTGAACAGGGATTAGAAACGGGTTAAGCTGCTGGATACCGCACACATCCATCCCAGACAGGATACAGCCACCTCCTGTCCCATCACCAGAAAAGCTTAATTTCCTTCTTCCTCACCCCAGCTACTACCATGATGTACCTGCTTTTTGCAGATGACTTCAGCTGTAGCCCTACTGCATTTCCCTCCTCTCTTTTTGCACTGTGCTCTAGCAATCTGTTGCTGCCGATCCACTTTCCCATTAATGGTCACAGTCTCACCAAGCAGGGCAAAGCTGTGGTCAGTAAGATCTCCTGTCAGGGCACGTTATAAAACAGTACTGCAGCCAAGCAGCTGCCCCCTTCCTCCCCCCTAGCTATGTCTTCCCACTTGTGAAACTACCCCCTCAGAACCAGAAGAACCCGCTCCAGGGGAAGGTGCCTGAATCGGGCTCACAGGAATTGGCCCTGAAACTTTGTTATTAGAGCTGACGCTGGAGTCCAGAGAGGAGCTGCTCAGCTGCACCTCCCACTCACGTCACGCGAGTGGAAGGTGCTTTGCATGCCTCAGTACTAGCCCCAGCGTTATCACAGGACAAATCATAACCACCATAATAAAAGTTTGCAATAACGTCAGTTTAATTAATGGTGAGAAGAAAAAAGTCTTGCCAGGCCAGATGGCAAATTCTGAGTTTCTCACGTGATGACTGTCAAATTACTGTCTCCACAAAAGAACGTCATAGAGCTTATTTAATAAACCTTGGAAATGTTTATCAAAGCAGCAGCAGCAGAGATCCTGGCTGATCACCGGGGTCTGTGCACATGAGGGATCCAAATGTGGAGTTGAGCTTTAAGGAGCTACCACCAATAAAGGCCTTGAGTGCATAAAACTAGACTTAGCTTTTAGACTTAACTGAACTCAGGCTCTGAAGTCCAGATTGGCAAAGGTCCCTGTCTCTCAGCCACCTGCACCCTGTGGTCTCTCCTTGGTTCACACCCAAGTTTTCTGCTGGCACACCTGCCCAGAACAGCACCTCCAAGGAGCTGCATTTTTGCACTGCCCCCCACGGGCGTACAAAGATGGAGACGCCCCTTCCCTGAACGCCCTGAGGTGTGGGGTCCTGCAAACCAGCTCCCAGCAAGCCAAATGCGTCCCGAGGCTCCTCACAACATGAAGCTCCAATCGTTTCACTCTAAAACAGAAGCTGCCCACTAACAGCAGGACAGAGAGAGTGAACATCCGTTTAGTGGGAGGCATGGTTTCACTCTGAAGAGCTTCACCCGGCAGAGCTGATCGGCTGGCAGTTAGACAGTCTCATGGGAAGTGAGAGACGAGCACTCTCAGATTGAGGAACGCATTGAACCCAGGTCTCCCACTTCCTCAGTGAATGCTCTAAAATAAAAGACAGTGACTTAAAAGACAGACACCAGCCAGAAGGAAGGAGCACCACTCTCTTACTTCGCTGGTATTGCTGGCACTGTCCTTGGGAAGAAGACTCTGGGCTTGGAGTCCTCAGAGGACTTCAGCATGAAGCCCCGAGTGAGGTTTCTGTGCTCTGACAGGATGGCAAGGGAGGTGAGAGCGGAGTAAGATTTCAGAAACACCTGTATTTTCAGGCTGAGCTCTAGACATCAAACACACTCTGTGTTTGGGAAGCCTTAGCACGTCAGCTCTGCTTTTGGCTTTAGGGTCTGGCTCTTATGGCTGGACAGCACTGCGCTCACTGTTCATAGCCCCGCACCCTGGGCTGAGCCCGGCACCCCCAGGCCAGCAGTCACTTAGCACCTCTCTGACGGCTCAGGGTGGTGTGGTGAGGGCAGCCACTAGAGCAAGGTCTGCCGCTCCATCTGTGCTCTTTGGATGAAAGGATGTGGTTTGCTGCAGCCTATAGGTCCTTTGGCTAGTGAATGGCAATGTTCTATGGGAACTGGTTTGGGCTTCTCTGTTTTTATCTTCCGGTGGGACAGGACACTTTGACAACTGCTTCTTCCCCCTTTGTAGAAAATAGGAGAAAAAATGACTTGACACTTTCATACTGCAGTAAAACCCTCTTTAAAGGGTACTAAATAAATTCGGCCTCATCTGGCTGAAAGTGTGTTGTACTTTCACGGCCTTATGTGTTATCGTTCAATAATGACAACAAGAAAACAAGCTTTCCATACAAAACAAAGTAACAAAAGAACATGTTTCAAGTGTTGGCTGGTAATTCCACGTACAATATTGTCAGGCCCATCATGAAAAAAAGCAACATAATACAATTTTTGCAAGCTGTTTTTCTTGGCAGATGGCATTTCCATTTTCAGTCTAACTCAAAAGGCTGAAGTGACCGACACCGCTCAACTAAAGTTAAACCCCTAGCATAGCTGCTGCAGCCACTGCAGAGTTCTGCTTTCATGTTGCTGTTAGCACGGGGAGTTTCAGAAGAATTTTGGATTGGCTTGGAAACAAGTCTAGCAGGGTGCTACAAATAGAAATAGCAGAAGAAGGTAGCAGAGTAAAAATATGCAGTGTTAGATCACGGTATGGAAGTAGTGCAGACAGGAAGCCAATGAAAGGGATAGGCACACTGTTGCTCTCTGCTACTTGCCACGATTTCAGATGTGCTCCATTTCCAAACCTCTGATAAAATTCCCGCTTGCTTTAACCTCACCTCCCTCCTTCATTCACAGCCATTCTGGATAAAAAAGACCACCACACTAGGAAGGAGAATGGTTGCTTTTAAGCCTGCCCTTTCAAACTGCCCTGTGCAGCACAGAACAGTTCACATGGTCACCAGGTTGCAAAGTTTCATCTCACAACAGGCACAGTGGGGCTGAACAAAGAACCCTTCCGACCTTTGGGGATACATCTCTGTAGTTTGGTCTAAATCAATTCATACAGTGGCCCACATCTGAAAATCTGGGTGCCTACAGCAAGGCTTTGTTCGTGCATCTAATGGGCTGGATTATTTTCCAAGGTGCACACCAGGTCCAGTTCCTACTGACTCCTGCGGGATTCGTCAGCCTCATTTAGGAATTTGAATATGGATTTAGGAGCCTAACTTTTGGCACTTGGGGTGGAAAACTTTAGCCAATAAGACTGCACAATCCTATTACCATGACAGCTTGGGAATGTGAGAACTCAGCAGTTTGGAATAAGGCGCCACATTAAAAATAGATTAAACTGAAAACAGCCCTCACGGCCTACGGCGCCTAGGACAAGTGTCTGCCAGCTAAAATGCCTCGTAGGTAACTGTTCGCTAGTGAATCAGGTGCTGGCTAGAGGTGCCCACAGTTGCCTCAAGACACAGACAGATTTTTTTTCCAGAGACACTGTATTTTTTTTTCTAGCACCGTATGAAACTCGGCAGCTCTAACCCTAAGGGGATCCATGCAAACCTCCAGCTTGCTCTGGTTCCCATGGCACTCACATCCACTGAGTTTCACTTTGAATTTCAGGCTCACAAATCTCCAAACTCAGCCCAGAGTGATAAACTCTGCCAAGCCGGGGCTCTAGCGATCGAGCAGGACCATTCCCCTTTCTTTTAACACTAATGTGTGAAACGGTGGAGGAACCAAGTTGCGCTGTTGTGACGCAGGGAAAACATGATCAGCATCCAGTGCAAGGTGCTGGAAGGCCTTATTTCCTGGTCTGTTTGCAGCCTGAGGGTGAAACAAAGGGTGAGCTTGTTTCCCTGGCTGGCGGCTTGCTGCTAGCCAGGGACAAAAGTCACTTGTCCCTTTGGTTCCCTTAGATCTGCCCAGCAATGACCACAGAGATTTGCTGACCTGCCGGCGGGCACTTATGACAGCTGGTGGGGTTGCATTTCAGTGGCTCTGCGTTTTCTTCCCCAACAGCTCCCAGAGGACAGTAATGCTTTTATGCTTAATATATGCTGTCATTTTATGCTTAATATATGCTGTCATTTTGTATTATATCTTTTCTTTGGAAGTAACTTCATAAAAGACCAAAACAAAACAAAGACCCAAACCCCAAAATCCAAACACCAAAGAAAGCTGAGGACTGCTGCAGACATCACAACTGAATTACTGCTCCTTCAGCTGACATGGAGTCAAAAGAAGCTACGGCCCTGCCAGCTTCACAAGAGTGATCTGCCATAGAGTGGTGGTTACTGGTCACTAACATCGCTTCTCCGGATTTCTGCTCTTTCTCTTCTCCAGTCCCATGATGTGGTGAGGCCCTTGGTAGTGGCTTCTGCTGCTGTATCAGCATTTGTGGCATAAAAAAATTATGACAATAGAGCAAACCTTTCGATTCCACAGCTGGATTGCCTAAACACATAAATGACCAAGCACAACCCCAGCTCCTAACTGTCCTCCTCCAAAATCAGTTGTCCCATGCCTGAATCACACCACAGTCACAGACTGACAGCAAGGATTACAGTCTTACATAAAGGACTGACAAATGACTGGTTCAGAGCAGACTGGATGTATTTGCATGTAGTGGCTGAACATGCTGGAATAACATTACAAGCACACGCCGTCCAATTTCATCTTCAGCTGAGTATAGTAACTCACTGAATATTGCAATACACTTGGCAGATTAAGAAACCTTTTGCATTTTGTTAGGTTTAATTCCCTGTATATCTCTCTATACTTTATTTTCCCTGCAGGATTGTTTGGGAATGCCTTACAATAACAGGATCAAGAAAGGAACACTATATACCAGGTGTGCGAATGACTAACTCTGCCCCACAATAAAAGCACTGCCAAAACTCTGGGGGGATTTCAGAGTAATTCTATTTCTGTAGATACAGGTGGTCTGAAAACATCACCGACTAGGTTCCAGTGGAATAAATAAAAATAGGTAAATGATAGATGGGAATATATCTCTCCCAAGCCTTGGGATTTACAAAGAATTCCCCCACTCCCCCACTCTACACACAAACCTACACATTTCAAGATCCAGAAGGCACCTTTTTCATACGTAACTCTAAAAATTTACACTAGACTTTATAATCCTAAAATACCTCTATGGCACAAAGCCACATTTGCAATACGTGGGTGGAAAAGCTGTCAGCATAGCGGAAAAAATATTCTGCTGAAACTCAAAACTTTGCAGAAACAGCTGAGTCACTCTTTCGCAGTTAAGGTAGTCCGGGCTTGTTACCCTCTGTGCCTCCGGATGGTGCCTGGCACACGTGCCCATCCTCTGGCCGCATAAGAACCACGCTGGAAGCATCGAGCAGCCCTTCCTCACACAGGTGCTTCTTATCATCCACCCGTGCGAGCTAAATGAACACTGAGCATCCCAGAGACTCGAAGCCTTCAGGTATCTGCAGCAATGCAGCTAGATGTGCACTGGCCAATTCGTATGCACCAGCTCCCCTCTGGTAAGCAAGATAAGACGCAGCAGTATGCACAACTTATGACTTGATCACAGTTCTCAAGGCAAATAATGTTTCCCTCACCTCGTGAGAACTAATGCTTTTTTATTAAAAAGCACGAACATGATGAAAAGCTTGAAAAATCTATCTCAAGTGCACTAAGCTAAAAGAGCAGAAGATGAAGAAAAATGAACAAAAAGATCTCCACATTTCATTCTCTCTTTCTTTTCTTTTCTTCTTCTTTTCTTTTTTTTTAAAGTCTCTTGAATCTTCAGTCACTATTATTGTTTTGGCTGGTAGGAGGGAGCTGCCTATGACCCATTTATTAGCACATAAAATTACTGAAATCACAAAGGTCTAGAAGCCATAACTGCCAACAGATAATAGACTCCACCAATGTAGTCACATATGAAATCTAGAAAGCTCATTTTTAAAGGAACTCTAGTATAGCCTATACATTTTGATTCCCTCAAAATACAATTTGGCTTGGAAAATCTTTTGATCCTTTGACCTACATTTTAATTAGAATGCAAGATTTTCTTGAAAAATTATATTTGTGTGTCCAAATCAGAAGAGTCTACATACGTGTAAATAACAGCTTCATTTGCATGTGCAACAGCGTGCCAGACTTTCAGCATGTAAAAATAATTTTCGTATGAACTGCAGTAACAATACAGACTCATTAGCTGTGCTGTACACACGCAGCCATGCAAATGCTATCACCAGGATTCGCGGTTGCTTACAGGGCAAGTTTGCTGCTCTAAAATGGCAATATCAGAAGGTAACTGCATTTTAAACCCTAACTAACAAATTGTGTATAAAAGCTGTTGTCCCACTTCTGTGTTACATGCTAATACCTGCTAGCCAGACTAACTTGCACCTATGTCTTCCTCCTCCAGTGGGAAGATGATACACTCCGTACCGTACATCACGAAAGCGTGCCCAGGACGTGCACATACCCAAGACATGAACTGTTCCCTTGCCCTGTTCTCCCATCACATTGGAATTCTGGGTGGGACGCTTGTGATGGAAGAAATGCAGGGAAGGATTCCCCTATGTTTCAAAATTTTCTGAAACTTTTCTCGTCATTCTCATATTTCACAAAACCCAGCAGTCCTCCAGCAAGCACACTTTGCTTTTCACGGGAAATGACTCTGACTGGGGCAAAAAATATGCTTTTCTAAATAAACAGATTGTGTTATATAGCATGAAAGTTAAAAAAATATTGGCCTCAGCACGCCTACTCCCCGCCTGCCATCACCAGGCGCACGCACATCACAGGCTTTGGCTGGATACCTTTTCAAGCACTATGCCCTCAAACAGAAGCTGTTGGACAGCTGGCTCTCCCTCGGGCCCGTTCTCCTTTGAAGATTTGTTCCCAGTCCTGGTAAAGTCAACGCGACTTTTGCCGCTGGCAGAATCAAACTCTAAATCTCCTCACCTCTGCACCCCAACATCAGCCGTCCGTCTCCTCTCTTTTCTAACCTCCCTTCAGCGTCCCGCAGCCCTGGCCACGCTGCTGGTTGCACTGGGAGCCGGCCGGGCTGCAGCACCGCACTGCCAAGGGGGAAATCTGCCCTTCAAAAAATCTCGCTCCTGTGTATTTTACACGCACGGCAGCGCTGGGGACGGCATTGCGAGACCAGGTTAGAGGGTCACTGTGCTCCTTTCCCTGGCCCTGTTTTCTCCGTTAGCCCAAGCACAGCGGCTGCAGCAGGGAACAGGTCAGACCCGGGATGCCGGCTGAGTTCCCATCCCTGCCAGCTGCATGACTTGCAGAGCGAAGAGCAGCCACATCGGTACACCAACAACGTCCAGTGAAACCAGCGAGAAGACGCCTATAATCCGCACTGGGCCATGGAGCACATGTCTTGCAAAGAAGTATGCAAGCTTTTAAAAAACGCTCCTCAGTTACAAGCGTGGAACACAAATACCAAAATACATACTGTTCAGATAAACCCTAAAACATTGTCATAATTTGAAGTCTTCTCCTAGGGCTACAGACAGGGGCAGAGCAAATTTCACCTGCTGCAAGCAATATATGAGAGTTCTCTCTCGGTGCTGCCCATGAGCTCTTGCAGGGATAATTCAGGTCACTGACGTAACACTGAGAAATACACCCAGCTACTGAGCAGAAGTACGAACACCAGCAGTGTCTGGAAACATCTGTCACTGTTTATAATTCTAAGGAAATCATCCATACACAAATTAGCTTTAAAAAGTTACAGTTGTATTACTGATAACTAAAAAATCAGATTTCCAACACCACTTGGCCACCATATTACAAAATAAGTTACATGAGATAATTAAAAATGTGAATGTCATTCTTTACATATTATGTAATGACCTATATGTTGTTACAGGTCTCATGAAATATCCACGTGGAATTTGCCTTAGCAAAGGCTGTTTTTAAATTGGTTTTATCAACTCAGAATTCTTGATGTGATATTTGCAAATGTTATTGCTCACAATGTAAACATAAAACAGTATACCTAGAGCTTTATTTATTTACATTACCTACATGTTCACTTACAATCAAAACTTGATGCTTTCATGTGGTAATCACATATTGACTTTTTAAAATAAATATTGCCAATACTTATTATATACATTCCTCACTCAGTGAGCCAAATAATACAGTACTATTCTTAAAACTGCAGACTAGAGAATCAAATCCTAGCTTTATTGCACTGAATAGCAACCCCTCCTATGCCCCCGCCTTCAGACACAATGGGAATAAGCCAATTCTGTAACCAATAATAAGATAGGTCAAGAAAATTTTGGTATGAAAACACTGGTAGTCCCATTCTTCTGATATTTAGCATGAGTTCCAGTAAACACAGGAGGGTTGCTGACTGGAATGAAGCAAGCAGCACTTGCACACAGCCTTCCAGATTTTATACGATTTTATGAGAAGTCTAAATGCTAATTTTCACAATTATGAGTCAACAACAAATACTCATTTCAGCCTGACTCTGTCAACAGTATTTTAACTGATCTGGCACATCAATAAAAATGTGAAAATAATTTTAAAAAGATTCATGAATATATGTTCCCAGTCCACCAGTCCCTGCATGAAACTGAATTCTGTTCCACAAAGAGAATTAAAACCTAACGTATAAATGACAACATAACAAGATAAAAAATATGTGACAGAGATGACTGTATGGTCATATATGATGAAAGCTAGAATATGTGATACTCCGTGACCAACAGCAGGTTTGGCAGTCAGCCCTGATCTCCCACTTACTGGTTGGGGTGTATTTACTGGTATTTGTTTGCATTATCTCCTCTCCCTGAGGGACGCTAGTACAAATCACATGGTGGATCCAATACATATTAATGGCCCAAGATTTATTTGGTTCTTGAGGCAGATCTACAGCCAGATGCATTAGACACTGCAGAGGGAATATCCAGAGTGAGAAAACTGAGGTGAAGTTCCGCTGTATGCAAAAATGTTCTGAAACATTTTGAGGCATTTGTTCAGTCAAGACTTTCCCTGACTCCAACGGGATTTTGCCAAACAAAGTGATTTGAATGCCTAAAGCAGGGTTAATTCCTAAATGTGGCTCTTTTTTAATATACATAATTAGAAATCACAAAAACCCTGCTCAGAAAAGGAGATGTGCTAATCCCTCTCTTCAGTCACTTGCTCCCAACTCTCAGTGAAGCTGCACTCAGAAAAGCTTCCATTGCTGCCTGCTACCAAGCATCCTCATATTTCAAAGGAGAAAAGGAGAAACCAATTCATCTGACAAAGGAAGGAATAATGTCTAAAACTAGGGCAGGTCTTGAATCTCTCTGCTAACTAGGAACAGTTGTTAAAACACAAGTTGCCCCCGCTGCACAGAAAACACAGTCAGTGCAGGTAACTGGAGCCAGCGGCTGCTGCATGGGCCCAATCCTGTTCCCACTGCAGTCAGTGGCAGGACTCCAACCTGTTTAATGGGAACAGCAACAAGCTTTCTATCTACTTAATATGAATGAAGATATGCATCTCATCTTTGACATATTTTGGGCTCAAAGCCATTGGCTGACACTTGTTTGGTTCTCTGTATGTACATGACTCATGGGATAATATAATGCCTGATTTCCATTCTGCCAGACCTGTCTTTCTCAGTGGTTAACTATTAATTTTGGAGGCAAGATGCAATACTGCAGTAAAATAGGATGGTGTTAAACTAAGAAAATTGCACTTACATATTTAGAGTAAATGAATCAGATTCCCTTTTGTGAGGATTCCCTTCCAAATAAAGAGTTACAGCCACATATTCCTTAGGACATCAGCCCCTTGCTCCTGCACCGAGGGAGCGTTTATGGAAGTCCCCAGCAAAGTACCCGGCAGCTGGTATAGAACCCAGCTCAAGGAGAAACCTGATAATGGAACCAACATACATAAAAAAAATCTGTATTCCAAATAGCTGATTTTTATTTCAGGCTACCTACACAGAGCTGGGTTACTCCAGATATACACGTGCTCAATAAACTATGAGCATGTGCTGATTNTATATATATATATATAATATGGAGTGGAAGAAATTACCTGAACAGATTTTCTGATTCTTCTGAAGTTTCTTGTGGTATATCTATTATTACTAAATGTTGTCTTGGATTTAAAATGCTGTACCTCAGATAAGGTACAGCAAATCACAATTAAACACACTTATTTCCATGCAAGGTGTGTGTTTGCATATGATTTCACTTGTATAAATGAGGATTTCATTACAGGGGAAGCAAGAGAAGCCCAGAACCAGAGATGTTAATGTATAAAACATTATTTTTGGCTTAACCTATTATGCCAAGAGAGGGCAGTGGGCCTGTTCCTCCACCCTTTACTCAATTAGACATTTGTCATTGTTTTCACCACTGAATTGGGTCAAACCCAGACACAGCATGGAGAAGCACCTGCTTTCTGCTAACAGCAAGCATCGTCCTCTGCTCCCTTTCAGCGTGGAAATTACTGTGGAGTACTCCAAAAACTGTCTCCTACCCTCTAGCCACTTGAAGCAGGTGGAGAAGACAGCCTCCTGTGCAGAGGAAAAAAATAAATCACTGAGAAATCTTGTCGTTCCTCCCCCACCCCGACCCGCTCCAGACTGCGGGACTTTGTTGTGATCATGAGCAACCTCTCAACTCTGTACACAGTGCTAGCAGACAACTACTCCCTTCCTCCCTGCGCCCTCCCTGGCATGTGATCGCTCGCTGGGCCTCTCCGTCACTGCCCACCCCCGTGTCTCACCCCCTCCGTGTCCCCAGCCCCAGGACTGGGGCTGACGAGGGCACGGGGTGGAGGAGGAAGGGCTGCAGTTGGGACGGGCAGAGGCTGGCAGCATCGCAGCAGCACCACACAGGAAAGAAACAGGCTTGGTGGGAAACTTTCAAAAAGCCACCCCATGGTTGTGAAGACAAATGCCTCCGAGTGCACACACACCTGCAGCACCTACCCAGCGCCGGAGCTGCTCAAGCCCTTGGCCAAGTCAGGATAAACTGCGCTGGTGCAGAGGATGTGTGTGCAGGGAGGTGAGCGGGAGCACCGCAAGCGAGGCCGGCCCCTGCCCACAGCCAAACCACGCTCACCCTGCTGTATTTATGGCATGCTGCAGCAAGCTGTCCGCTGCATGCCACCATGTCCGCAGCAGCACGGTCGGGCAACTGTTCCCATTTAACCCACCGGTCGAGACGATCCCCAGGCGTCCCCAGCTATCCCTTCCAACTCCGGCTATTCTGTGATGTTTGGAGCAGACAGCGCACAAAAATCCTTTTTTAATGCACACCCAAATACTACTGAAACAGTTCGACTCATACGCCACTACGAGGGCGAGGTGTGGGGTCACGGACAGCATTCCTCCATTCCAGGAAATAACTCCGACAAACGTTCCGGCGTTACTCGTCAGGTCACCTTTACAAGAAGAAGCGGGCACCAGACCCGCGGTAACGCCACCCACACCTTCTTCCCCTCGCTGGGGCTGGCAGGACATTCCTGCACCCTGCACCGGGGGGAGCGCGCCTGCCCCCGCGCCTGGCGCTGCAGAAGCTGCTGGTGCACACCAGGACCCATGTGCCTGAGTAGTGCTCTGACCCCTGCCATTGCCCCCATGGAGGAAATCTGACGGTGTGATCTGTGGCAGCAGGGGCCTGGTCTCCCACTCTCATCTTGGGAGGCAGGACAGCTCTAAGACCCTCTCCCCTTCCAGAGAGTTGGAGTGCTGCTCGCTGTGAGCCTGCTGTGAGGCAAGCATCCCTGGACACGCTGCTGTGAGACCTGTCTCGTCTGAGCAATGACTTGGGGCCGTGCCGAAAGCTCGGACTTTTGTGGGGTTAGGGCTGAGAGCAGGAGAAAACGCAGAGCTGCAGTGGGAAGGGGCTGCCAATGTGGACGCAGGCTGCGCAGAGCACCGCGCTGCAAGGGCTGTTGGTCTGGGCAGGGCTGGGGGCCTTGCCTACGGCTCAGCCTGCAGCAGGGGTCAGGATTGGGACACGCTGTTCTCTTTGGCGCTGTGTTTAAGGCAAGCATCTCTAAACACTTTTCTGCTATCGATAGTTTACCCTTCCTAATATTCCGTGGCATGCTGTGTTTATATAACTATTGAAACACCTATGCGGTAGATAGGTGATCTTAATTTTGAATCATACAATGGTTGGTTCTTCTGCCACTGAAGACCTGCTTAATCTATAGTTCATTTCAATTAATGGAAAAATCTGCTTTGTCTGAGGCCATAAATGATTTGCTGAAACCACACACGCACACAGTGAGTCACGGTTCAGAACATAACTCAAACGACCAGGACTGTATTCCCATGCTCTAACCACCAGATTACAGTCCCTCCCACATATACCCTGCAATAATCTTTGCTCAAATGATAACAGCGTTTCCCCACTTTACACGTTGGGCAGCATTACTCAGTAAGGCACATCATTCGCGACGGGAGCACAGCTCTACAGGGCTGGGGGGAGGGAGGAAACACACGCAAAAGTCATTGTTTTTGCCCAGTGCCAGTAGAATTTAATTCTCTCCTTGGTAAATCACGCGTGCTCAATCCCCCGATTTAAACCCAACCGAAAAATGAAATCCTTAACCGTGGCCCACATTCATCTCCGATCTGTCCCGAGCAGCGAGCGCTCGCGGCCTGCCACGGTGCATCCTGGAGGACCGGCCTTACCTT